>JAGTTH010002254.1:0-137795 GCA_022606485.1 Agraylea sexmaculata
AGAGAATAGTGAAAAAAATCGTGATAGTATTAAGCGCGTCATCTATAAACAAAAACAGTGCCGCGGTAGGGCGACCATACGTTCTTCCCTCAGGGGAAATAATAAAAATTTTACACCCTCTCTGCGGTGCATTTATTTTACGGCTGTACCTGGTTTTTGAATATGTGGTACTAAATAAGCCATCATTGCAACACCGTCGACTTTTGCAAACAGGCTAAATTAGATCAGTGACTAAATACATAGAAAATCTACTAAAACGAATTAAATATGTGAATCCACATTCGTGTAAATTGACATTAGGCTATTAACTCTCAGAATCAAATAAAAAATACCATTTCTAACAATTAAATATAATACAAATTGTCAGATCAACATTAATTTATACATTCTGTGATTCATAATTTTAAGTATTTTATTATTTACAGGTTAAGATTGTTTAAAGGAAGACATTTTCAAACAACAATGAGTAAAGCTGCTTAGTGCAGTCGGTCGGTTTATAACAAAAACCATTTTCTGAGAAATGACTCAGCTGTCCGGGAAATCCGGTAAACTTTTTACCGAACACCGAGATGCTTTTACAGATTTCTCGGTACACAATCAAAAGTTCAATAGTGCAATAGAAAATGTGCAACAAATCGTTTGTTGACCGAAGCCGCCAAAATTAATTTATTTATTATTACTATTTTCATACCAAATGCACCGTTTTGGAAATTCCATCAAACACTATTCTTTTACTCTTGAATGTACTATATTTTATTTAATATTTCTAAAATAAATTATAACTTGTTTTACACAATATGACTAACGGTTTTTAAATGAAAAGTCAACGACTTATTTGAATTAGAGTCACTAATCGATAAAGTTCATAGAACTCTGTAATATTCATTGTCGCGTGGATACCGTTATTGTACACAATCATCACTAAACACATTAACTACTAACTAAAACACTGTATAGTAAACTAATTAAGATCTATGAGCTGATAAATTAGGTGAAAATCAATATATTTGGTTGTTTTGCGGCGATAATCGGGTAAAATCGGGTTGGCGAATCAATTTTAATGGGTCGTAAAAATAATAACCATTTAAATTGAAAATCATATTTTCTCACAGTTAATAAAGGACATCGTTTTAAGCTTGTGACACACATGAACATAAAGTTAAAATAATTATTAAAAATAAAACATTATCTATTATTATTTATGTGGTTTATGGAATCCTTCAATTAGTCTATAATAGTCATAAGTATTGTAGATTCGATGATAGATTTATAATGGAATAAATTATGTAATCTTCAAAACCAAAAAAAAAACTTGTTTGTGTTGTTATGTTTTTCCATAGATAAATCTATGCCTATAAGCCGAAATTTTAAAGAAAATAATATTACAATAAAAAAATTTATAGATCAGGGGATAAGAAGCGTGGCTACAAATACTGTGGTCATGGGTTCAAATCCCGCACAAACCATTTTTTTTAATTGATTTTATCGGTTATTGCGACTGGAAGATCGGTAATAATATTAATAAAATCCCGATTGATCGTCTTGGTCAGGTCTTGGTCAGGTTTACTCTTATTTCCTGGATTGTAAGGTAACTGATTATTAAGTCGGAGTCTTGTGTAACTAGTAATAGTTAAAAATACCGACAGACAATTAACACGTTTTTGTGTATGAAAAAATCCTCAAAGAGACACTCTCTAAAAGAAAAAGCTCCTCAAGACGTAAATAAATAAATTAAATTTTTGATAGTGTTGACTTCTTGGTGGAATTGTATAATTTAAAGAATATTGTTATTTGTAATTTCCACAGTTATTTTAATAAGAAGTCTTTCCACTACTAACTTCTTCTTCTTCTTCACGGACAAATAATATATATAATTGTCTAACTGTGTGTATGTTATATGTCTGTCTGTCTGTCTGTCTGTCTGTACGGGTCAATCTTTCAAATATCCTCAGCGTATACAGAGTCGCTATATACAGAAAAATAGTCCTTAATATATCAGGGTACAAGCATTAAAATTCCGTGTGCTCTTAAGTCTTTATGGAACTGAGCCATATATTCAAAATAGAATAGAATATTTGGTAGTGAGACTTCATTTAAATTTGTTGATTATTGAAGATATGCGAAAGTAGCCCTTAATATGTATCGAATACCTTCGAGATATCGTATACTTTCGTTTGAAATATGTTTGCTGTCAGTATTGATCTTAATATATGAAACTTCAAAAAATGTTCATTTTCAATGATTGTTTAAACTATAAAATGGGGCTTTTTCGAAATAGTAAAATGGTCCTATTTGACCGGCAACTAATGTAGATTCATCCATTATCTATAACACGTTTCATGTCTCTGTCAATAGAAGGTAGTTAATCGTAATCTGTAAAATTTTATAAATAATGGTCAATCGAAATCCCATTATGACAGCTAGGTGTTGCTAGGTGTTGCCAGGGGTATAAATAATTCAATTTAAATATTTAATCATAATTAATACATATCTAAAATCTCGAAACGGGTATTTTAATGATAATATTATTTAATTAATTTCAAAATAATATTTTAGAGATATTTAATAATTATACATATAATATATACAGAGTCGCTATATTATATGAAATGCATGGCATTCCTTGCACTGGCAACAATACAGATGCTGACAGCCGCGTCATTCGCGTTGTTATTAACATCTTATACTCCGCTCCTGTTATTTTGTTTATTCGTCATCAACTGAAGCTCCAACATCATCACCATCATCATCATCATCATCATCATCATCATCATCACAGTTAAACCAGAACACCCTTCACTGCCGCGAGTCGGATTCTTCCTACAGGTGGACCAACATCTTCTTGCATTTGAATTTCACCCCGTCTGACACGTAATACATGTGTTTAATAATAATAATGACTAGCTCCACAAGATTGAATTCGCGTAAAAAGACAACCTAATCTATTATACGTTTTTAAATAATATTGTAAGCCCTTTTTAACTTTGAAAATAGTATAAAGATATATAGTAAATTTGAGTGGTTATAATATACCTATTCGGGGAACCTTCCACAATAAAAAAGGGAATGCATCATTTACAGTACCTCAGTATAATGATGCAGTGAAAAAAAATATATATACGGTTCTACTTTTAATATTATTTTATTCTTCGCTTTTTCCAAAAAACCGTTAAACATTTTATTTTTAAGTTATAATAAAAAAAATAAAAAAATTATGTTTAAGTTTTAATAAAACTACGTTTAAAAGCTCAAAATAGAAAATTTCCCATTTAAAATATTAAATAAATTTCACATTTTTATAGATATTTATATAATTTGATCATGCATAAATATTTATTTATTATATAATCAATTTTTAAAAATCAAAAGAATATTTTGATTGATAAAACACTTTAAAGCAAAAATGAAATCAAAACTCAAAGATAAACGTCCTATTAAAAAACCAGGCAGAACATAAAAAAACATTAACAAATTGAAAATTTCAATTAAAATTACCCTAGTAATGTTATATTACCTTATATGAATATTAAATATATTACCTTTAATGCGACATATTAAAAACAAACAAATTAAAATGTTTTTTATTCATGGCTGAACATACCTCTAAACTCACTCAAGCATGTAAATATTCCCGTATTAAATGTATGCAAATGTTAAGGAAGACAAGTATATTCGACTTGTCGTGACAGAATTAACACATTAAATACCCCCACGGAGCGATTGATTGGGGGTTGAGGGTGTCAGATACATGAAGAGGTATATCCACCCCATATTTGGCGACAAACAGGTAAAACAACAGAACAACAGGGGAGTGTCAATGTGAAATGATAGTTGAGTGTCACACGAATTGTAGCAACTCGTCCGTAACACCCTTTGTTCAGCGAGCCGCATATCCTGCCTTACGATAAAAATATTACCTCTATTTATGCTCATTGCAACTAAAACAGATGTATACATATATTCAATAATAAATATTGCTTCGAATCGTCATAGTTTGGATCAAACAAGTAGTTAAATACAATGAATAAAACAAATTCAAGCCCTCAAACATGTTACGAAGGCCGCGAATTCCCTTACATGTCCCATTGCAATTTATATAATAAAAAACTCTACTGATAAACAATTTATATTATGATTTTCTGAGCCCTTTCATTGTGGACTATTTTATTCTAATTATGACATATTAACCAATGATAAAATTGATCTTAATTGAGCTAAATTAAAAAAACTGAGGGAGCAACTACTAAATATATTATTATATAATATAATTTGCGCACCTGGAAGAACTCTTTTCAACAAATTCTGCCACCTACGCGGCTTGTTTAGAAGCGACCTTATATGTATAGTAACATAGTGATTGCTTCTTTATTTTATTTTATATAATATTTTAAGTAATTACTATATAATTTTCATTTTTGTCTTGTCTGTAAAAACAAGACGCTTTTAGGAGCGTTTATATGCAAATAAATAAATATACAAATATTAAAGATACAATTAAAATTATTAACATACAAAAAAACCCAACAATATAGGTAAGCTATCAAAATATAATCATTTCTACAAAATGTAACCGAGGTGTCTACTATTTCTGCTGTATTATTTTAAGTAAATTTAAAATAATTTTAACTTAAAAGATATTTTTTTAAATAAAAGATGTTTAATATGAAATATTACCCAGTAATTAAAAAGATCGACAATTTAATTTAAACACGTTTTAGAGAATTTTTCGGGTCTTTACACGATACCATGTCAGTTAATATAATTTAAAAAGAAATGCATTTGTGATAAAGGATATTGAACTTCAGAATCTACCTATTAATATACAAGAAAGATATCCTTTAAAACATAATAAATCAAATTAAAAAAGGATCGATTATTTCTTAAATAATAATTAATGTGAAATATAAAATAACATAACATAAATTCTATTCGACTATAATAAAACGCTTAATTATCAACTCGTATGTTTAAATACGTAATGGTAGTCCCTGGCGATTATAGATATTATGGACCGTTATATTGGTTTAGTGAAGAGCAATCAGAACGAAAAGTACATATTTACGGTTATGTAGACATTTATGAGTTTAGCTTGTCATCGGTTAATATATTTTCTGACAAATAGTCAATGAACATTATGTTTATTAACACTGATCCCGCATGTATGGCGGAAATGGCTATTTAATCAAACCCGCTTCGAGTTATCCCCATGTATCTTTTCATTAAAATACATAAATTCAAATATTTACCATACTATTTTCATTATTAGTTGTCTATAGAAACGGTATTAAAGTGCGCCCGAGGAAATGATAAAAAATATACACCTACTTTTAGTTTTCCTCTATACTGGAGGAAGCAACCATTTTTATTTCGTAACTGTCTTTTTTGCTACATTCATACGGTTTACGTTACGTTACGTTACTTCCTAACATCGTTAAAACTACTAATCAACACCGTATTTTCGCACTTTTAACATTTAATAAGACCTCTTTAATTTGTTGATCCTGTTTTTTTACTGTATTTTATTGGCTATTAATTTTACATAAACTACAGTGCATTTTAAAGAGCGAGGCGAAGTGATGCTTTATTGGTATGGTTATAAGCTAATTAAAAATTGCAATCATTGCTTGTAAATTTAAATAGAACTTATTCATTTTTGTATTAAATTCATGGGTAGATGATTTTAATATTTTTTTAATTGAATATGTATTTGATATCATTTTTAATAATGTTACAGATGATCCAGCGTTGAAACTGGCAAAGTGGATTTTGAAATCTCAACTACTAATTGAAATAATTAATATATACTATATGTCTGGATTGAAAATTATAAACATAGGTTATGATATGTTGTATAAATACTTAATTCAATAATACAAAAACATAGTTAGTGTGGGATTTTACTACTAAACTTAGTCAGTAGTTGTAGCTTTCACCTATGATTTAACCTCGACACGTATTCAAGCTTAGCTGCACCTGAGTTTATCTCATAAAATAACTTATATTTAAATTTAACTTCTAATTTCTAGATTATATAAAAAACATAATTAGGCATTATAAAAACAATGTCAGACTTGTTCTAACGACCATCTTCATCAATCAAGACAGCTGCATTTTTTGTACACAAAATGGGACAAGTACTAATTAACCTGTGCGTGAACTGCGTGGAAAAAATTAAAAGTTATTTTCGTATGTTATTATTATATTAGCTGTAAAGGGAATTCATTACACAGACTGTCAAAATATTATATTCAAGAATATACACTCCAAACATCTGTCAGTATACAAATCAATTGCAATGACTAAACATTTATAAATACATTCCTACATTCTAATATTTTTTGGTATTAAAGTAACATGTAAATGAAGACTGAGGATTACATACAGCAATTAATTAAATTTGAAAAGTGTACATAGATCAGAATTATCCAAGACACATTAATTCATAATCCCTAAATGTATATTTTTGTGAACCGACGAGACGACGATTTTAAATCCACAGTTTGAATAAATAAAAAACTTATACATAAGTTGTACATTTAATCAGTGAGAATATTTGAAAAGGAGGTAGGGTAATGTAAAAATATAATAACAAATTTGATCAAGTGATGATCTTTAAGTATAAAATTCATCATAATATTGAGATAAGACGCGTGGCTACAAACACTGGTCATGGGTTCAAATCCGGCACAACTATTTTTTTAAATTATTTTTATCGGTTATTACGACTGGAAGATCGGTAATAATATTAAAAAAAACCCGATTAATCCTCCTGATCCAGGTTTACTATGATTTCCTGTATTGTAAGGTAAATACTGATTATAAGTCGGTGACCTGTGTAACTAGTAATAGTTAAGATCACCGCCAGACAATTAATTAACACGTTGTTGTGTCTAAAAACCTTCTCAAAAAAGCCTTTAATATATAAATAAATAAATTATATATTCAGTTTGGATATATTTGTATATGCAACGGATTTTCTATTTTGATTATTATATGTAAATAAACATATTTGCCACTTATAGAGGAACCAAACTGCGAATTAGTCAATTATTTTTGCGATAATTTACCTCCATTTCTGTATATATCTGCAGTAATATAAAGCGGTATTATCTGTAATATATGCATGGTTAAAAAATTAATCCTTATTAACAGGGTGTATTTTATTATTTTTAAAACCGTGAAAAATTCGCCCACAAAAGACTTCCATGTATTCAATTTACGTTTAAAATTTCAAATGGTTAACTAAAGGCCACGCAACCGTGAGATGAGAGTCACGGTTATATAAAGTGTGACCACAATAGGAATGAAGAGGAGAAAGTAAAATGGCGTGCGAAACACAAGATGGCCGCCAAGTTGCTTAGTACTTAGTATGAGATAAATTAGGTCACCAAAGTGACTATTGATTCATATTAACAATCACTTACTATTAATGCGCGTTCGCTGGTGTCATCGACCTTAACGAGTAAAAATTCCGACCGCGTCAAACTTTTGTTATGTGCTCTCCTAAATTAGAAGATGGCTGACACAAGTGCACGTGGCTTATTTTCCAACAAACAAATCGCCTGCTCCAGGGTATAATATCGTAAGTACAAAAAAAACTATATGGAACTAAGCCACATATTGCATGTATGAAACGTCAAAAAATGTTGCTTTTCAATCATTATTTAACCTATTAAATGGGACTTTTTCGAAATAGTAAAATAGTCCTATTTGACCGGCAACTAATGTACATTCATCTATTATCTATAACACATTTCATGTCTCTGTCAATAGAAGGTAGTTAATCGTAAACACGTGACAGGCAGTGTTACCAGATTCAATATGTGGCTCAGTTCCATAAAGACTTAAGAGAACACAGATTTTTTTTGCACTTATGATATTATACGCTGGAGCAGGCGAAGTATTTAACGACATGTGGCGTTCTTCAAAAATATCAAATATAGAACATGCAGTGTTGCAAAACTCCTCCACACGATAAAAAAATATTATCCTAAATTTGTATAAGGTCTGGGTCTATATTTTCGATTTTAATACAAACAAAATGATCTCACGTGTTTAGTTGCATGTGTTGTACAATTAAGTAATAATTTATAATGTGCATGCAACTTTCAACACGGGCGTGACTGACAGAGATGATGCAACTACTATGACCACATAAGTACTAAAAATATTTGATTTCGTCTGAATTATATTAATAAATAAAATAATTTTCATTCTGTATAGAAATCATAACAACTTTCATACTTTATATGGGATAAACGAGGTTCCACTTTGCCGTACTCGTAGTCGTAATTTGCGCTCTAACTTATAATTGCTGATTAAATTGGAAAGTAAGTTTCATCTCAAATCCATGAAAAAAATACAGTAAATGTTTAAATCAAAGGGAATACCAAACATTTCAAAGGAACGAGTTGTATAAAGAAATTAATAACTGTGTAAAGGTTTAAAAATATGCTGATTCTTCACACACTAATATATTTCAATCCCCATTATTCGAGGTATTTCAACGACCTTTACAAAAATGAGGTAAGAACTACTATTTTTAGTTGTTTTGAGAAACAAAGAAAACTTCAAATATTGAGTATTTTCAATATAAATCAGAAGGGATATAAACAACTTTAAAAGGGACGAGTTATATAAAGAAATTAATAATTAATCCATGTATCAGGTTAAAATATGCTGATTATTCTCACTAGTGAAAAGAACAAACAATCAACATTATTCGAGGTATTTCAATTATCTTTATACCAATGAGGTAAGAACTACTATTTTAACTTGTTTTTAGAAACAAAACAATCTTAAAATATTGCGCATTTCCAATATAATAATCAATAATAAAACATACCATATTAGATGAACGAGCAGAATGTCTTGTACAGTCAGTAAAAATGTAAGTACCTGAAACAAAAATTGATTGAATTAGTTTAATTTACACTGCAGCACTACGGTATAGTAAAATTTATATTATAACAATGGTCACACATTATCATAAATATTATAGAAGAAGCAGTGTCTTGATTACCTTAATTACAAAGCCGTAAAGAATACCGGTTGGCGATAATGACTTTTCGGTCGATATTAATAGCCTACCATTGTTTTGTCTTTTGAAAAACTGATTGTCTCGTCTACTAAAACGAGGCTTTGATTATACCATTTCGATCCCGAATATTAATAAAAAAATACCTTCATATATGGTATCTACTAGTAATTTTGATTGTAAGATTTATTTATTATTTTTATATTTATTACTTTCCATTGAAACGCTATTCTAAAAATATATTGTATGAGCTCGTTAAAATCAGTCTGTTTTACGGTCGAATTTGCAATGTAGTATTATTAGTCGGTTTATGACTACTTAAACATACTCCAACATCATATGTATTGATATTTTTCAATATTTTGTCTATTTTTTATCATTCAATTGCGATTCAAAATCGTGTAAAAATATTCACATACTCGTATTAGATTCATCGATGCATTACTGAAATCGCGCATGCAAACCTAATGTAAGCATATTCAGTATAAAAAGCATATATGTACAGGGTGTCTGATAAATAATAAATAATCTTGATGTAAAGAATTGCTTATGGTCTTTTAGATAAAAAAAAATAATCACATATTAATGAATTTCTTTTTTTTGGCCCTTATAATATTTAACGTTAAGCATGCCAATAGATAAGTAGTAAATATGATCATTGAACAATCATATATTGAACATTATAAATGGTTTTTGTCAAAGTTAAAGCATCGTTGGTATAATAAAATTTATGAAAATTCACGTGGAATATTATTTTAAACGTATATGTATGTATGTATTAAAATTATATAAGTTGCAGGAGGTGTAAATGTATTTTACATTGAACTGTGCCTGGCTGCAGTTTTAACTTAATTTTGAAATATTTATAATGAAATGATATACGTAAATAAATAGTTGGTGTTTAGGTTTGATAAGTCACATAGTAATGTTTTCAATTTAATAACAATACAAGGTTGTTTGAATAATGTTGTCATTGGCAGTACATGTAGTACAAAGTAGCAAGCAGCAAGTAACAATCTGAAGTGCAAGTTAGTGAAAACTCTGTCCAAGTAAAAGTTTCAGTCTCTTCCTCAACAAAACTAACAATCAATACCAACAACAAGCCTGTCCAATCCTAATCTATACAGTTTCAACCAAACTTCACAATGTAACGACATGTTCATTACAGTACATACTGTAGTAACAACTATATCAGAGAAACCAATAAAAATGCAATTCAATCTGGAAATCATTGATACACCAACTTTACATGTTTGAGCCAATACTATATACATACTTTTCGAGAATCATTAGAAGAGAATTGCACAATCTATAGGGAAATATTCAATAATTTATATTATCAGGGAAGTTATACCTATTCACGTATAAGCTACGTATGTTTATATTTGGTTTTATAGCAATAATCACCCTAATCATGTGAAAATTTGAATTATAGTTCTAGTGTAAAGATGATATACTGGTGACATTATAAAAAATAGGGTTTTACATGTGATTATAAAAATTCAGTTCATCAATAAAAGTGGACGGAATATTCAATGACAAATATAATTGAAGAAGTACCCTACATATGTATATAATTAATTTTATAGCAAAAATCCTATTTATGCAAATTCAATGAATAGTTCTGATAATAATAGCTAATGTAGCAATGACGTTATGAAAAAATACTTTGATGGCAAATATTGAAATTCAATGTTTTTCCTCTTCAGATAGTAATAGTTAAATTCTATGTGGTCATCATGTCAAAAATTATATACATATTATAAGTTTTTTTTACACATTATTTTTATTTGAACTAATAAACTGTTGATTATTATTATAATTCGTATTAATATTACTATGTTTATTAATTTTTAATTTACATAGTTATATTACTGAATTGTACGAACCTTTTATTGTTATCTAATAATTATCTTTTCAAAATATAATTTAATGGTTTCCACGGTTTCGAATATTCGAATAGTTATTTTATATATACTTCAAAGTTTATTATCAAATTAAATTGCAAAGAGTGTATTATAAACAGATATTATTCTACTCAAAACAGGTACATTCTATGCAAATTTGTTAATAAAAATTCAAGTTAGAGTGGATCTTGTTGAAGACACTGTTGGCAAGTCTCACTAAAATGATTCGCATACAAACTGCGATATTATCAACAACTATTTTACATTTTACTAATGCAATAAATAATACTCAGACACTGTTATGTTCTGTTTTGTATTTGAAAAAGTGAAATTCATTTGCATATTAAAAATGAAAGTAATCTAAGTGCTTGATTCCACAGAGAGATAGATTTTAAAAGTATACACGAGAATATATTCTGCATTGTTTTCATTGTTTCTAATTATTTAACGGCGGAAATTAAAGTTTTCCCACTGCTGCTCTGTAATTCCTACTGATTAATTTTATTAGTAAACTTTTACTGTATAGTCCTTGTTCCCTTGAGTAAACTCTTACAACGATACAATAATTTTAATACATATTATAAAATTAATAAGACCTTATGCTTCAATACGTATAATTAAAGAGGGACGAAATAAACACTGTAATAAGTTCAGATATTAGTTATATTATTGTTAATGTCACATATACTCGGATTTATTAATGTGGAGGAGCAAAAAGGTTTACTTAGTCTTTTTATATACTGCTTTTAACAATTTTCTACATACAATCGGCGACAAATGTTGCATATTATAATTTTTTTACTATTCAAAAGAATGTGAGGGCTGTAATAATAATTGATTAAGATTGTGCATAAAACATTTACATTACAATTAAATAATATTTTATATAAGACCTATTATGTGATTACGTTAGTTCTCAACAATAATTAAATAATACATTAACAATCGGAAAAATGAATATTAAATAATCAAATACATTTTTGAATATCATTTCATCGTCGTTCAAAATATATTTTTTTAAATTTTAAAGACGAACTTAAATCAAAATTTTTCATTAATTTCCAAATGATGTATACATAAACAGATCGCCGTTAAAGATGTAGGTATATTAATATCTGTCATGGAAATATTTTAAAAGAAAGCTGTATAAATATTTATATATTAGGCCATGATTATCTCCAGCTTTCAGTTTCAGCGGGATTCGGCTTTCAGGAGAGGTAAAAGTGGGATTTACCGCACATCCGTCAGCAACTAAAACACATCTGAACATTCTTTATAGATTAATTAAATTATAAAACACTTGATTAACTAAGGTTTCCAAGTCATATTCGAACATTATTTGTAATAAATTTCTTTTAAAGAGACTAAAAAAACTAAGTACCATTCATACTAATATTAGTGTGAACGGCACCTAAGAGGCTAGAAATGTCCGATAAAACGATACGACGTAACGAAGAAATATGAGGCAAAAAAGAACACGTCTGAAATGTAATATTCGAATGGAAAAAAGTAACCATTCATAACTGAAAAGAAATATCGGGTCATCCTTTTTTCCCCGACGAAACCAATGAAAAAATTGAAGCATTGAAATCGACCACCCGAAAATATATTATTATACAATGACTAATGTAAAGGATATTCCAGTCTCGTGGTCAAATGGACATATATTTTATAAATTGTACATTTAAGCAATACATTTTATTATGTGATTCAGGAATCATTCTAACCAGCATAATAGTTCAGGAGTTAAGGGGTTCAAATCCCCTCAAGTCTGGGAGATTACATACAACAATTAATTCAATTTTAAAAGTGTATATAGATTAGAATTATCCAAGATATTATACATTAATTCATAAGCCCTCAAGAATATTTTTGTGAACTGAGGCGACGAGACGATTTGAATTCCACAATTGGAATAAATAAAAAAAACTTATTTATAGGTTGGTAATAAATAGCTCAGGGGATAGGAAGCGTGGCTACGAATACTGTGATCATGGGTTTAAATCCCACTAAAGTCAAGAATTTGATCGGTTATTACTACTGGAAGATCGGGAATAATTTTAATAAAATCCCGATCGATCGTCTTGATCCAGGTTAACTCTAATTTCCTGTATTGTAAGGTAAATACTGATTATTAAGTCGGTGACAATGAATTAACACGTTGATGGATTTAAAAAAAACCTTTTCAAAATGGTCTTCGGGCGTGTGTAAATAAAATAAAATCCTTTGAGACACAATTATAATAATGAAGCTAAATTTTATGGTTGAGTTTATATGTTTAATGTTAATATATTGACAATATTTGAAATAGTTATAAACTCCAAATGCGGTGATGGTTAAGTTGAAGGGACAGACGAATACCAAAAGTCCAATGTGAATTATTCAAAGCAATTCGACGGCGATGATGCGGAAATATCGACGCTAGATTACATTCGGATTGAACTTGTAACAAACTTCACGAATAGGAAACCCCAATTCAGGCTATATATGAAAAAGCCTACGCATGGCGATTCGAGTTAAGTATAGCTTCAATTACATTTATTTGGTTTGTAAAGTGTGGGTCTACTCCATTTCTCTTTTCAATTAAGGTCGCTTGTCGTGTGGGACGAGGGAATAGGAGCAATGTCAGCAGAACAGGACATGATGTATGTGGGATTCGGACACAGTTTACTCAGCTATCCATCATGGGGAACCTCTTTGTGAAATATACAGTAATGAATATACGAAAAGAAACCATCGACCGGCTTTACCTAAAAACCATGACAAGATCTTCGTCTATTCAACTATTTGAACGAGGCATGATCACAAATGGTAAAGCACATTATCAATGAATTGATTAGTTACAGTTAATTTATTGATTCTATTAATGTAACCGACCTTTTCATACTAAAAGCCTTTACGAGGTGGCAGAGAGATCTTTTGAGAGACGTGCCCTAATTGAATTAATTATTATATCAAAGGGACGTAATATTATTAATATCAAACCGCACGTTTTAATTATTACGCGTGATATTTAAAGACTCATTTTACACACGACAGATTAATTATGAAATTCAACATTTATTCATTTTTACTCCTCTCACATCCGTAATCTGACATTATTTGAATGAATATTTAATTATTTATTTATATATGCGCCGAGGGGCTTTTTGAGAATGTTTTAACAAATTTTGGTTTTTAGACACAACATCGTATTAATCCATTGTTTGTCAGAGATTCAAAACTAGTACTAGTATTTAAAAATATTAATAGCATAAACATCACATTATTTTTTGTACCAAGCTCACCAATAATATTAAATTGTGTTTAGTAAACTGGATTAGTGGAGAAGAGTCCTTTTAAAAATTAAGTGCTAAAGAGGATCGCGAACCAAAAAATTAAGGATTTCTTATAATAATAACATATATTATTTATCTAAATATATTTGTTTACGCCCAGAGCAGCTTTATTTATTTTAGAGAGGGTCTTTTTTGAGAGGCTTTTTTATACACAAAAACGTGTTAATTGTCTGTTGGTGATCTTAACTATTACTAGTTACACAGGTCTCCGACTTAATAATCACCCCAAAATTTACCGTACAATCCATGAAATCAAAGTAAACCTGGATCAAGACGATCAATCGGGATTTTATTAAGATTATCCCTGATCGCCCAGTCACAATAACCGATCAAATAATTTTTATTTTTTTTGACTCGAGAGGGATTTGAACCCATGATCACAGTATTTGTAGCCATGTGCGTTATTTCTGGAGCTATACATATTAAGCTGGTATAGAATATCAAATATATTGAATAAATATTCTAGAATATCAAAAATAATTCAACTTCCTATAAAGGTTGGTGAGTTAAATACAGCACTGTTCCCATAATCGTATTTACACACCGCAAAATGAATAAATTCAATTACCTGAAACATGATTGACCCCAAATTAAAGCAAAAAGCAAAATCAAACACGCGGATGTTTCGCCCTATTTACAATTTTAAATTATAAAGTAATTAGCACGAATGTGTGAAATTTTCACAAAAGCGGAAAAGCTGATTTTGACAACAAACAAGATAATTGGAAATTGTTTGAGCATATTAACGAAATGGTTGACCGAGAAATTTTCAATGTTTTTTTATCATAAAACCGCAAATACACCATGCACAAAGCACTTACACGTCTTAAATGAAATTAAATCCAATTTATGGCTATCAATCTATCAATGACATGAAAACAACAATATAGACGGGAATTAATCACGCATATGTGCAGCTTGGCGCAATGCATGCTCTATGACCCGGAATTCACGTTCAATATTTCATCGGCCGGGAACAAAATAAACAATTATTACTAAAGCACCGCGCCATTGTAATGAAATCAATTAATAATTAAATTAATTACGCGGTAGGGTTAAACCCTAGTCGCTTGACAATTTTCACACTATATGTAATAGCGTACGTGTGGATTTTTGATTTTCACAAAAAGCTCTACCGTCTCTTTTACAGCCGATTGCGCTAATGTATGGCCGGTGGTTCCCAAAGTGTGGCTCTCAGCACAATGGCTTCACACAACAATAAGCACCACTATTTATTGAATAGTGGACTCCTGAAAACCAGACTGAAGCTGATATCTGATGACTAACTGATCCCTTTCAATCTGATGTCATCAGCTCTCCCCGTTTCCTATGAAAGACGACCCATTCAAACGACCTATTATATTGTGAATAATTAATTTTCTATATTAGTAAATTGTGTATCATCGCGGTAATATACCACATTATTCTATATATAATTGTCTTAGGTGTGTGCATGTTATATGTACAGATATTATATTACTGTATCCAGTCTTGCAACAAACACGTGTTTCTTTTAAATGATTCTGACTGGAACAAACACTATATTATATCGGAAATTAGAAGCTATTCCAAATGTATGAAGTTCAAAAAATGTTTTCATTTTAAAACATCATTTAACCTATTAAATGAGACTTTTTAGAAATAGTAAAATGGTCCTATTTGACCGGCAACTAATGTAGAATCATCTATTATCTATTACAAATTTCATGTGTCTGTCAACAGAAGGTATTTAATCGTAAACTGTTATATTTTATATATAATATTCAAACGGAGTGACGCATGACAGGCAGTGTTACCAGATGGAACAGTAATATTTTATATAATTATTTTACTACAATCAATACATATCTAAAATCTCGAAACAGGTATTTTAGAGATAATAATATTAAATTAATCACAATATAAAAATAGATATATTTAATAATGCATAATAAATGACAATTCTCACAAAAACAATATTCATCTGGAAACTCGCTTTTTAAATATTGTGATTGTGAGTGTTGTCATCGTGTGAAAACCGTATTAAATTATTTTATTTATAATTTAATTTGAAAATTCACAGTTTCTGAATGAAAAAATAAATAACTATAACTGTCCTATTAAAAAAAACCAAGCAGAACATAAAAAAACATTAACAAATTGAAAATTTCCAATCTTTCCGATTATGCAAAACCAACACCCCATTTATTACATGTCACTTTCCCTTTAGCAAGCTGTCACTGAGAAATTATTAAACGATGAATAATTTACATGTAGAATTTATGTAATATGAAATTTCACAAACGTATACTAAAAAATAATATTCAAGCGAAGGCGGCATAAATTGCAAGATTTCGTATGTGAAGAGAACAAAACCTAAAAGCAACCAAAGTGTCTCTTCAAAAAAAAAAAGAGAAAAAACGGAGTGTGCGGACAATGTTGCAATTTTAATATTATGCATCATACAAAAGAGACTCAGACCGTGTGAGTAATATTACATAAATAAAAAATTAATGAATGGAAAAGAAATTTATCATGAATCTAATATTATGTATCTAGTATTCCCAATACATAACTAATGCGATAATAATAAATTGTACACATTAACCTAACCCACCCCCTAACCCACATACAAAAAAAATCAGGAAATTAATTATTAAACTTGAAAGCGGAGTAAACCTAACTATTATTTTTTTTTAATATTATAAATCACATATCAAAGATATTATAAATGTTTAGTATATGAGTAGTGAGTGACACACTTTCGGTTCATTACAACGAGTACCTCAGTTTATAGTTAATTGTGTGAACAGAGCATGTACTCGACAATATTACTACACTGTTCCTATTACTAAATCACAATAAATACACGATGTTAATATATAGAAATTAACTTTGCCGTTGAATGACGGGGGATGACAGTTCTGAATTTGGTAAAATGATGACCGACATTTTTGGGAAATGAGCTGATTAAAAAGTTGGATGGAGTTTGGGAAAAATTTCAAGACGACATTTGACAGGCCACCGACGACTACCAAATTATAAATTTAAAAAAATCTATAAGAATATAAAAATTGGGTGTACTTTTAATAATAAATTAATTAATTTATATCATATTTTGTACCTGGTGACTATATATACAGGTGGTACAGTATATTTAATAGTCCACCTGTATATATAGTTTTATTGTAATTAATATTATAATTTTTATACATATTTGCGACACCCTACCAACCCTTAAAATATTCTTAGTTAATTCAAATCCATCCTGTATATATTTTAACGCTATTAGTAGTGTAATTAATATTATTTAATATTTTTTTCGCTTATATTTTCGATATACTACTAACCCTTAAAATATTCTTAATTGATTCAAATCCATCCTATATATATTTTTCCGCTATTAATAAGAAGCCGCTGTTGTTCAATATGATTTACACGAAACCTAAGCTTTTTTATATAAATCGGGTAAAAATTATATTTAAATATTGCAAGAGTTTAACCAAAATATTTATTAAGAATTAATTAACATAAATTATGTGTAATTTTTATTGAAAACAAATTATATTTTATTTCCGAACTCGATATTCAAATATCAGGATACAATTAATTGTGCGTTATGTAATTTAATGAATTTTCATATTGTGAAATATTGCTAATAACAATTCCCAATTTAAAATTTAATTGAAAATACAACATCTCATTACATGGAATATTCATTTCGTTCATTATTATATTCATACCAAAAACCCTTTCGAAATTAATTAATTCATGATTATTTGAAAATGGGGTGAAATAAATGAAATCTAGAATAGAATAAGAGTCAATGAGTAAATAATATACCCTACCAAATTTCAGGTTCAGGGATCATCGGGTTGTCGTTATTCACGTTAATTTGCCGCTCGGAAGGTCACGATTTTTCCTCTTTCGCTTCATAGAACTTAGAAATATTCCGAAGGGAAAGCAAAAAGAAAATTCCACCGTATTCACACTGGCGAGACTAGTTCAAGAATAATCTAATTCCATATTGATGTGACTGTTTGAATTAGTAAATATATAAATTTTGCACCTGGCGGGACAATAAGAAAAAGATGGAATTGCTAAAAAGAATCCATTTCAGCGCGACAAATAAATGAAGACCGAAGCAAAGTACTTTGCCAAAGAAAGTTTCCAAATAATGAAACGTTTTCCGATTTTCCATTTGAAAATCTTCTCCGAATGAAAATCAAAAAAGACAACGCCGATGAAGAATTCCCTTTGAACATTGAGAACATTAAAAGAGCACAACGAGACAACTCAATACATTTTTGTGTGGATTTTTTTTTAAAAATTAAAAATATACCATATTTCGTTCAGTAAAAATATTTACATTTTATCTGTACCGTGTAGGGTATTATATTGAAAAAGGTCGTAAATCCGTCGACAGCCAATCCAATCTACAAGCAAACATATAAATATATTTCAAGAAAAACGTAAAAGAGAAAATAGTTTCTCCATATCTTTTTGCCATCTGATGGGCCTTGTTTTATCATAAGCCTGTTTCATAAAAATAACACATGTTGGGATATACTTTTTATAAATAAGTAAAAATATTAAATTGAAGCTCTAGTTTTGTTCTTACTATAATTTTCAAGTTATACAATTATATAGCCACAAACCCAATTGGAAAAGGTTTAATAATTGTAAAATTGAACAACAACTATCATCGAAAACCGACTCTACATTAAATTTTAGTATTTAAACTAGTGATAATGACATGTCAGTGAATAAATGATTTTTTATAAAAGTTTAATATACAGTGGGGGCGCCAGTAATTGACATCCAAAAATAAATTTCCAGCTTTGACTCTTTATTAGATAATTGGATCAAATAATAAATTCAAAGTCGAAGTGTCAATTACTAGAGCGGGTGTCAAAAACTGGTGCATCCATTGTAAATAAATAAAGAAACACAACACAAAATAAAATTGACAGATCAACCATAATTTAAATAATCATATTTCAGTATTGAATATTATTTAAAAACCTAGAAATCTATTATTTTTATTGCTTATTAATCCTCATATCTGTAAATGGTTTTTTTTTAAATTCCATACATTTTATTATATAGTATTAAGTACTTCTAATGTCACAAATGTTACTCTCATGTTAGTTGTATGTAAAAATATTTATATATTCTGTACACCTAAGTCATAAAATGTTTTGTATTATTTTAACTATGTAAAATTCAAATTAATTAAAGAAATTTTAATATATAGGAATCAGATAAATTGATACAATAATGTGAGATTTTTATTAAATTATTTCATTCATGCCTGCCATTAATTCAAAACATAAAGTATTTTATTAGGTATTCAAAATTTAGAAACATACTTTATAAAACCAAAAATTAAAACATTTCGTATTAGATTATATCGTGATGCACTACCGTTTCGAGATTGGCCCGGTTCGTTGCGACACTAACAATTTTATATACAACCATTTTTTTTGTACAACATATTATATACAGGGTGGACTTGAATTAACTGATATTATTTTAGGGGATGGTAGGGTATCGCAAGAATAATCGAAAAAAAATTAAATGTATGTTTTTTTATTAATTAATAATATTAATAACGTATAACAGACACAATATACACGTAACAGTCCTACTGAGTACTTTAGAGAAACAGCTGATTCCAAGATGGTGGCCCAAACTCGATTCCAAAACACTATTAATATTTTAATAAAAAATATAAATATTTAAAAAAATTAAAAATTATAAATAAAATATTCACAGTTATTTTAAGTCCATTTTGTATATAAAAAAAATTAGAATTGTTATATTTTCCATTCACAAATTGAAAAAAAATGTGATTGTTTGCGTTGTCGGTGGCATTTTTTTTAAATGTAAAATGGCAAATGTGTTGAATAATGAACAGTTTGCAAATGTATAAAATAACAACAATACCTGTAACTTTTATTAGGTGGGGAGAATTAACGGCATTATTATAAAAACACGTACATGTGAAATAACAGTCACTTTCACGTTGACGGCGATGAACTCTGCGCATTCTTTTGGATGAACAAATCGAAAAAAGATACCACATCCGACGTTTCAGGGATTTTAAACTATGCCCGATACAAAATGATCTTCAGTTAAACAAGCTCACTCGTGCATACGCTCATAAAAATGTAAGATTGTATTCATAGTGGCTATAAAAGTGGTTTAGGGCAAACCCATTCAATGCGAATATCACCATGTGGTGTTTGCTTCGGTAAATATTAACCAACACCAATAATTTTAAATATTTATTTTAAAAGCCCTGTTAAAATGTGTGAGAATGAATGACAAAGCGCAGCCGGGCGCAATGACGTCTGAAAAATATACACACTTCTTGTAAACCTCACAATTATTTATTTATCTGTTAAGAATGACTAGTTAAGCATTCTTAAATCTAATTTGGTAACACTAAACCGGTGCATATATGAAAATATTTATATTAAGTAGTTATAAATGGGATTCAATTGTTATCTTAATAGTTCTCCTGAAAACCCCATAATATATTTTTTTAATTGATTTGATCGGTTCTTACAATCGTGAATAGTATTAATAAAATCCCGTTCGATCGTCTTGATCCATAGATTTGTTCAGCTTTTTTTTTTTTAATATTTTGTACAATTATGTCTGGATGTAATATAGATAAAGCGGTTAATTTTTTTTTAATACAGGTTTACAGATAAAGCCTTCGATATATTTCTACCTTAAATCTTGAACTCGTGGAATTCGAATCCTACTCATACTAAAAAATATCAGATCATATATTGCGACTGGAAAATTTGGTATGATATTAAAATAGTCTCTTGATGATAATGTGTTTTTTGGTACAGCGTGAAGTTGTTGTATTTGGTAATAAATCTCAAATTATTGGAATCATAGCTCAGGGGATAAGACGCGTGGCTACAAATACTATAGTCAGGGGTTCAAATCCCGCTCAATTCAATTTTCTTTTAATGATTCGATCGGTTATTACGACTGGGAGATCGGGAATAATATTAATAAATTCGCAATTGATTGTCTTGATCCAACTTCATTCTGATTTCCTGGATTGTGAGGTAAATACTGATTATTAATCGGTTACCTGTGTAACTAGTAATAGTTAAGATCACCGACAGACACTTTTTGTGTCTAAAAATTTTCTCAAAATAGCTCCATTAGAGATGTAGGTAATCTGGTGGTTTTCTCTTATTTAATAATATTTTTTTCAAATCTGAAAGATATTATAAACGAATCAGCTTCATTACTAACTGGATTTTAAAAATTGGGTTGAAATAATTTATTTAAATGCATTCCCAATACGAAGTGTTCGAATGAAAATAGAATTTGCAAGCTTATTGATTTGTAATTAGGAAACATTCGAGAATAGATTTGGGATTAATTAGCTTAAAACGTCGTTGGGGTTCCCAAAATATCACCGACACAGACTCTGCAAAAAATAAGGAGGTTGAATATTCTGGCATCGGTGCAAAATTTTCAAGTACAAATAAACACAAAGGACAGTTGCCCTGAAAAGTCATGCATATATCAGAGTTTTTACTACGTTAAATTCAATAAAAGACGATACTTATACTGTGAGAGAGGCTAAATACTCACAGCTAGAATGTCTACAAGTAATTCCTAGCCATATAATACAATGTTAAAAGTGGTGAGGTTTTCAGTAAGGAAAGTCATTGGGTTGTTACGAGGACCTCAACTCCATAACAGTAAGGCTCTACGATGTTATGGTGTCTACGAGAACATCCTACACCTCCCAGGGGCGGCTTTCAACCCCTATATGCATAAAAAATATATTTCCCCTACGACCGATTTGATTCAGGAGACCGAATCAACAATTCATTGTTTATCAGCTGCGAAAGTTGTAAAAAAAATCTATATTCTATCAATTTCACTACTACTGCCTTTGTTTGTTGAGTACATTTGAAAAATGCCAAGAGATAACTTATTATTCAACAATGGCCGTGATTGGTCACATGGCAAGACTATAATATTTACAATCATAATCATTACCAGAGTCCACCAAAATGTGGCTTTTATTTGCATGAAATGTGGCTCTAAAAAAGGTAGCACAAATAGCATTCTATGCATAAAAATACAATTTCATTTTAAAAAATTGTTTTATGAAAATCATTCTCTCAAATACCATGTAGGTACTATTAAAAATCCCGTTAGTTAATAGTCAAAGAGTTAAAAGTTTAAAGGAGAAAAAGTATCATTTATTCGAAAATTGTCAAAAAGTAGCATTATAATCTAGAAAAATGGCATTTGGCGGACTCTGGTCATTACAATTAGCCTGTACGAATGTCTAAAGTTTGACAAAAAACAAATAGTTTATTATTTTACCGTCGCGTCGCTTTGATGGTGAATTTTTTTTATTAATTGCACTGTTCTCTTGGTAAAATATTTTCGCTCAGGGGACTATTTTTTCACCATATTAAAAACTGCAGCTGAAGAAGATGAAACAGCCTTTGTTAATAAGGGACGATGGAAAAAAATACGCGCCGCGTCTCGTGAGATTCAAGCCTTATGCAAAGGTAATAAATTCATAAAGAGACACATAATTTGAATGTGTAATTTAGCATAATGGAGTGGTGGACTTAGTGAGGCCATAAATATGATTTTAAAGCCTCGGTAACGAGTAGTTGCGGCTTGGTGGACCTTTTTAAAAATGCACACTCAGACCTTTAAAGTCCCTGCACTATGACTATGACCGCAACCACCGTTATTATTATCACAGAAATTAAAATAAAAGACATTATAATTAGTTGTGTTTTTGTATATTAATTGAATTAATTCTATTGTGATATTTTTGTTTGGATTTAAAGTGTTGCAGCGAGGCGACACGCAGATTCGTTTTTTTTTTCATCGGACTAGATTCAATTCCGCAAAAAGGATTTTTCGAAACAAGGCTTAATCCAATCTGTCGGTGAGAGATTGTCTTGCTGACTACATACAGCCTTTTTTTATCCTGAAAATTAAAACAAGACGCCTACGATCCAGGGGGAAAAACGATTCGACAAGAAAGAGCGGACGATTTATAAATAGGCTTTTACGCCGAGTTCGAGACGAAATGAATTTTCTGAGAATAGTGAATGTTGTGTGTCATTACAATGATATACAATATCATTCCATTAAAAGAACAAAAAAGATAAAAGACTTTTTGAGACTACGACCGTTATTATTATTATTATTAGAAAAATATTCATGGCGTATTTAAAAGATTTGTTTAATTTTTTGCAAATCGTGTATCTTGTGTGGGTTTATTTAATTCAATAACAGTCTTACATTTGTCGTGTTGTTTTTTTGTTCAATAAAAGTTATTCATAAATGTGGAGCTTGGGATCAATAATAATATAGTTAGCCTAATCCACTTTTTGCTGATCTGAGATATTTGGCAAAATTTTCTAGTGAAATGGGCTAGTTTTAAAAATTTATTTATTTGGAACAGGTTGATTCTGAAAGTTAAAGAATATAAAAAAATTATGTCCGGATTTTTAAATAATAAGAATATGTATAAAATTTAAAAAAAAACGATAAAATAAAGTCATAAATGTATTACAAATAAGTCATTTTCCACCCCAATAGCATTCCATTCATTCAAAAGAACTATGGAGAGTGACGGAGTATTTTAGTATGGGTCCTAGGGGTTGCAAACAATGAGTGAGAGCGACAGCGCGTATAATTCTCGGAAACAAACAAAATGAAGCGACTAAGTATATCTGGGATTGATAACTGACCTAATATATTAGTTATAAAGGTATTGTTTCAGTACTAGTAACTCTATGTATTTTTTTATGGTTTTACAGTATGTTCTAACTATTGTCGAATAAAAATATTGATGACTGTAATATATTAAAATTAAAATATTAAGTAAGTGTATAAAAATAGTACTGTAGTGTTCCCATGGTGGACGGATATGTATACACATGTCCTTAGGGAGTTTCGGTATTAAAAGAAGAGCAACTAAAAGAGTCATCAGTATGGCTGGTATCACATCCTGTATACTATCATACATGTCGTTGCACCCAAACACCTTTTTTAACATTAAAAAAATATACTAAAACGATGCATTGCATTCAGCTTGTGAATGATGCTCTTGTTTCGACAGCGAAAGGTCATTTTTCAGCACTGCGTCTGCCATATGTTGTGCAAATATATTCTGCTGTCTAATGAAATACACTGGAAGCAAATACAATTTTAATGGGTGACCGTAGATATCAGTATCATACAAATTATACTGTAACGGCTTAGCTGTGTTAGAAGCTTTCAAATTAATTAAAACTAGAAATAAATCTACTGGTGCAGAGGATATTTTTTAAATGTCTTCGTAAGGTCGCTTGTGGAGTTTATGTATTGAGTTCCCATTGATAATAATAGTTCTGTATATACATTTTTTACCTAACCTAACATCGTAATAAACGTACATTTTTAATTTTTAAAAAAGAGAACACAATAAAGCACGGCAGAGAAGACAATAAAGATAAACTTTTTTTTTAAATCCTTAAAAAGAGATTTTTTAATTAAAATCACTTAGTTTCCTTTTGAAGGCTTCCGCCATTAAAATAATCCAAATGATATTTATAAATCGGGTAGAAGACTAAGCTTTATTATACATTTATTTATTATTACACAAATATATTTTTTACCAGTCCTTTACTATTAATATTTCAGAGATAAAATATATATTTTACACCAAAAGCGGACACAATGACTTACAGATTTCCCAAAGCAATTGACACGATATTCTCTTTAGAAGGAAGCAGTAGTTGTATATGAAATTGTTCAGAACTACTTTCGTACTATTAAGGGAATTTCAATTCACTAGTATGAGAATTCAATTGCATTAAATCGACGCGAATAACCGTTACTTGTTGAAAATTGTGCTCTTAGTAAGACACAGCGAATATCGTTTAATTTTATAGTGTCTTTCGAATTGTATACTTGAAATGGACATGGAAAAATTATATAAAATGGCTATGTAATATTTTTATAAATAATATGTTTTCGATTATTTTTTTGCAGTTCTCTCGCAATATATTATGTATAAAAACGATACTGAAATTGGTGCTATAAACTAAGATATGTTGATTTCCAAGAACAATGCCCAAAAGATTATTAATAAAGGCAAAACCTTTTAAGTAGTGAATAAAAAGTGTATTTATATATGTAATAGATAAAGAGAAGGCATTCTTTTTGTCTGGTTATAATGAGAGTCGCAAAATGCAGGCAGTCCATAAATATTTTCCAACTAATTGCCCCCCCAGCGCATTATCGGTCTCATTTCCATTATTACAACTATAACTATGATTGTGTTCTGTGTATATTTTATGATAAACTTGTGCTTTGTCTTCGTGGTTTTGTACTGATAAATATATAAAGCGTGAGTCGTCCATTCTTGGCAAACACCCAATGCGCCGTAAATATGAACATATTCTAAACCTTTTAACGAGCCTGAATCCTTGAAACGAATTTACTAAATAAATCCTATTTTATCTATACTAACATTTCAAGTATTAATCTTGCTTTTAACTAACCTCATTATATATTAATTAACATAAATAATTTTTCATGCAATGGTTGTGCATCGCTGCGGCTAAGGCTTGAAAAAATTGTTCTTGTTGGTATTACTTGTGAGAAAAATGGTAGAAAAAGTGTGACTCATAGAAAACATCGATGACTAATATACAAAATTAAATATGACTATCGTGTATTTTTTCTAGTAAAACAAAAATATCACTTACCGAAAAATTGTTTTCATTTATTTGATAAAATTACTGTCGTAGTTACATACCTGAAAAATAAAATATATGTATTAGTATATTTATAATTCGAGAGCAAAAATTTTAAATTTGTGTAGAGCTAGTCTAATTTCAACAATAATTTAATTGAGGAAGCTGATAATATTAATCATGTGATATTATTAAACTGATGATCATAATAATTTCATTTCTTATTTATATACATAATAATGTCAACCATTGTTATCTCAATATTTATAATTACTAGTGTTTTTTTATATTATTATTATAATGTTGTTGTTAATCTGTTTCCACTTGTTAACATTATTTTATTGGTTATACAACATGTCTTTTATTCAACTTAAAATAATTAAATCTAATGAATGGTACATTAAATGTAACACAACCACACATTCATTAATAGTCCAAGTCGGCTAGTTAATCAAATCAATTTTTAATTATTATTTTAAAAAGTTTGAGAATCTTGCGTATTGACAATCTTGGTGATTGACCGCCTAATTTGAATTTATTATAAGCATACGTCATAGAATTCATAAAACAACAATAGTACGTAAACAAGAACATAACCTCAAACGGCACACACGGTCAGTAACCTGAGACATTATGACAACATAGTGTTTACAATAATTGTTGTTGATGGAAATACGCACAGCGACCTTATGCGTTATGACAACATAATTATTGTTTAATCATTTGAATTTGAACTTTTTGTTATTATATGATGACATCATATATTCACTCATTATAATAACCGAAGATTCACAAACTGTCATAAAAAAAATCTTAGGCCCCCTTTAGTATATATTTTTAATGATCGTGCTGGTATTACACAATTACGATAAAAAGATTTTAGTTTCAATTAAAAACAAGTAATGCCGAAAATATTATTATAACAAAAATGAAAATGAATCAGAAGGAACACACGCACAGTCCATACCTACTTATGGTATATTTTTTTGATCGGAGTCATTAAAATTTTTATCGAATACTAAATATTGATATTTTCTTAATATCCCTCGAAGTAATTTTAATTATTTTATAGAGTAATTATTGCATTTTCCGATCGAGTTAGTGTTGTCCGGTGAATAGTGGTTACGGATGGTTTGGCACACGGTCAACGCTTTCATTGTTCAATACTACGGCATCTGCTTGAATTCCTCAACCAAAACCATTTCAATACTACCAAAAGTATTTTAGTGCTTCGGTAATACAATTAGGACTTTCACGGTACGCGTTTTATGACACTGAATAACGGGAAATTTCCTTCAAACCATAAATACCTATCAATAAAATCTGCGTGTTGTCAATCGTAACATCTCAATACTGGAATATAATTGGCATCTCTATAAAATTATTCTACGTTAAATAAGAGAAAGAGAGAATATTTATTTATTTATTTACGCCCCGAAGAGCTTTATTGTTTTTTAGAGAGGGTTTTATGTTATTAATTGTTTGTCGGTGATCTTAACTATTACTAGTTACACAATTCACCGACACGAATCGATCGATCGGGATTTTATTAAAATTATTCCCCATCTTCCAGTCGTAATAATCGATCAAATTCTTGACTTTAGTGGCATTTGAACTAAATATATAAGTATATTAACCAGTGTAATATGCTATTACACTGGTTAATATACAATCCATACTAAGAATGTGTAAATTAAATATTATTTTTATAATGTTTATACATACTACACGGGTTACAATTATTATATTGTTTCATATCAAAGTGCTAGTCGTTTTATATCCTTAAGTGGAATATAAATATAATTATTAATTTAATTTTACGGCTTTTACGTGTACAGTGAAAAAAAGTGTTAAATAAATTAGAAATGTAATATAACGATATTAAGTTTTAAATCAGCGACTACTTTGCCTTTGCGTTAAGTTGCATATCCCCGTTAACCACCTTAATAAACTACTTTATTAAGTAAATAATTAAAATTTGAAAAGGTGATAAAATGAGAGAGTTATTTTGATTGTTTATACATGGTGGACTTGATATAACTGAGAATATTTTAGGATGTGGTAGGGTATCGCAAATATAAGCGAAAAAACTATATTTTTTATATTTAATTAAAAAAATAATTAAGAATATTAATAGTGCTTTTGGAATCGAGTTTGGGCCACCATCTTGGCATCAGCTGTGTCTGGTTAATACGTAATTACTATTTGTAATTATTTTTTATTTTTAAATTAATAAATTTATATTTTTTCGCTTATATTTGCGATACCCTACCACCCCCAAAAATATTCTCAGTTGTTTCAAGTTAACTCTGTATAATATAAATATAATAAAATAAGGTTAATACTAAAAGAGGTTTTATTATTTGTAGAACTATGACCTTGTCTAAAAAAAATTATACAATATTGTTTATTTAGATTTTTCATAAACTCTGAATCAATATTATCACTCGGTGTTATTTATTTAATGAAAATTATACGAATCTTGCAGATTGACAAACAAGCCGATGTTTACTTTGAGATTAAAGCGTAAAACGAGTGCCGTTCAAACTTCGCTTTCCACCCAAAGAAATCAAATTTGAATTGAGGAGGCGTAGTGGTATCACGTAGACAGAAAGAGAAATCCATTTTGTTTTTTTTTTAAATAATAAAAAAATGTACATAATGATAGTGGATCGCCGCGACATCTGTCACAGACAGGCAACTCTCTATACTGTGTTGTACTGAGAAAAGTGGGTCGGCCATTCCAATACAAACAAAACTGTGAAGAAAACCCACTTTCAAACTAATATAACAATACTTTTCAAACTCAATAATGCCATGCTATTTATCCGATTCGACAGATTCGGTTCATACCGCCGCCGCTGATTAACTGAATGAAATCATTGTTGAGTCTATCTTCGAAATAACTCAATCATTCTTGGCACAAAGTAATGAAATGGTCTGGAAAAGATTTGAATCTTTAATAAATGCATTTTATATTTTGTCGTATATTATGTGAAAACCAACGGAAATGGCGTGAAAAGTATGAAGGTAGAGAAAATCGGGCACCGAACCGGTGGCGTCAAAATTCATAATTTATGCACCAATTCTCTTCACTATTGACCCGAAACCATTTTTACTATTATAATAATGCTAATTTAAAATAGACTGTCATTGAAAGCAGATCGTAAAAAATCATTCGAAATAAAAAATAGCTTAGCTTCAAAATCAATATTGAAAATATTTCTCATATGAATTGCTAGTATTTTTTTTTTAAGTTATGATATGAAATTTTAAACTGCTAGGAATAAGGCAAGTGTAGATTACGAATAAAAAAATATTAATAGCATAAAAATCACATTATTTTTTGTACCAAACTCACCAATAATATTAAATTGTGTTTAGTAAACTGAATTAGTGGAGAAGAGTCCTTTTAAAAATTAAGTGCTAAAGAGGGTCGCGAACCAAAAAATTAAGGATATATGTTATAATAATAACATATATTGTTTTTCTAAATATATTTATTTACGCCCAGAGGAGCTTTATTTTTTTTTTGACAGGGTTTTTTATACACAACAACGTGTTAATTGTCTATCGGTGACCTTAACTATTACTAGTTACACAGGTCACCGAATTAATAATCAGTATTTATCTTACAATACAGGAAATCAGAGTAAACATGGATCAAAAAGATTGATCGGGATTTTATTAATATTATTCCCGATCATCCAGTCGTAATAACCGATCAAATCAATTTTTAAAAAAATATTTGAGTGGGATTTGAACCCATAACCACATTATTTGTAGCCACGCTTCTTATCCCCTGAGCTATTGCGCTGATTTTTCAATAAAATAGAATATCTACTATTGATTTTCGATTAGGTTTTTTTGTCAGAATCAATCACGAATGAGGTGATCGCATCTTCTAATTTGAACACCTGCGTGAGAGGAATACAACCTTCGTGTATTCATCTCACGTGACAGATGATCAGTCCTAGTAGATGAAGCTGGTACCTACTAGTACTAGTAGACACGAAGAAGCTATGTAGCTACTAGTAAACTAGTTAGGATATCCACAGGGTTCATCGTTCGTCCTTGGCAGTGGGCGATGACGGTCTATTTATGAACCGGACGGTCTCCTGCTGCTATTGCTTCTTGCATCTCTTATTATTATTCCTTTAAAATATCCCGAAATACAAAATATACACTCAGAGAGACCGTTCCAGAAATCAATTCAATACTCCCTTTGAACTTGCATTACGGTTTGTTTAGAAAATACGTTCCGTATAAATACAACAAAGAACGATTGAACGATGCCGTGTATTCTTTGACGATTGTGACAAACAATCTCTTTTAATAAATTATAAACTCAATACAATACGAATACACTTCTAACTAAACCAAGCTTCTAATAACATATGTACATTTATACTTAATATAATATTTGACTTTGAAATATGTATACAAAAAGACTGTTAAAATTATTATATTCAATTAATAACTACCTACTCTTAACAATGAGAAACTATCTGGCTCTTCAAAATTGATATCATTAGAAAATGTAATAACTTTGAAATAATTCACTCGATTCAGATTTGGTATTACCCAATCAATCTGTTATTTAGTTTTAAGCATAATACTTTGTTATTGTTTTTAATAATGTAGAGTCTATTCGTGTTATTTATTATTCTTCATATCTGTAAATGGGTTATTATTTTTTATTATTTAATATTAAGCATTGCTAATGTCACATAAAAATGTTATTCTCACGTTAGTTATAGATAAAAAAGTCTAATTCATAAGATGTTTTGTATTATATGAACAATGTAAAATTCAAATTAAGTAAAGAAATTGTAATATTTATAACTATCTGGATACTTTACAAATATATATAAAATTAAAATAAATAATAACGCGTACATAGATTAAAATACATATATATAAATATGGATCGATTCAATAGTTGAATAATTTTAAGTCAACCGTACTTAAAATAGATAAAGTGTTTATTTTATTAAAGTGGTGATTTACTTAACAATAAAAGTGGGCAATTTTACCATTGAATTGTGAAAAATCACTTAACATTATCAGGTGAGCATATTTTTACGTTTAATTGACTTTTTTTGCAAGAAAATAATTTTGTTAAAACTGATGAAACATTTTTACCATCAAATATTTTATTTTATAGTGGGGTATGATTAGCAACAAGGTTTACAGGTCTTAATCGATCAATTATTTAGCTGGCAATTTGAAGAGTTTGTTTAAAAAAATGTCAATGTGCGGGTATTAAGGCCAATGGAATCAACAGGAAACACATTCCTCTCTTTTGATTGATAGCAGACGAGGATATGTATCATAATTTTTATGTAACATTAAATAATAATGCTTGTTGATGTGCCTTTGTGTTGTTGTATGTGGACAGGTACCCAGTAAAAGATTGATGGGGAGAGATTTTAGTGAGAGACATAAAAATGCCGTGTTAACGTTAGAACTAGACATGGATGTATTATAAGGCTTTTTCGGTTGAACATGTGGTATTTCATGACTGCTTGTTTATTTATTGTATTCACTATTTTGGGTATTTGTATACACAAATAATATGAACCACAAAATTAACCGGGATGGTTATTAATCAACAGTCGTCTACAGTTCGAAAACGAACCGCGTGAATCAATATGGGCCTTTTGATCATCGCAAATACAAATATTAAAATGCACGATATTGCAAATGAAAAATATATAACATTGAAAATACATAAATTTAGTATATTTATTTTTGGTTGAAAATAATACATCGCAAAGTGGAATTCGCAAACGATTGTTTATGTTTCGCCCTGAGAACACTTTGTTGATTCAGGCACGAACAAATCAAATATACGAGAGATGTTCGGTCGTCCTTTGTACGAAACGACTACAGCAAACAAATATTCAGAACATACCACATTTTTCAAGAGAAAAAAAACCCTAGTTTATAAACAAGATTTGCGGAATAAAAACAGAGAAAAAAACAAGTTTTGGCGGGCCGTGTTTACATACATTTAAATAATACAACATTCCCTCATAATTCTTTTAAAAAAATCACTAGAACACAGTACATTCAAGAAATCTACGATTATACTTAAGATATGGATAAAAAAGATTATATTATTAAACCATATGTCGACATGCCCTGCATTTTTTATAATTTTGTATTCATTATCCTGAATTCAAACCTAAAAATGTCTGAATTCCTTTACGCCCAGAATAGACTTAAAGCAAGTTGAAGTACAGAACAAAAGCTATACTTTTATTTGAATCCATTGAGACGATTTCTTCTTTGAGTTCTTACATCGTTTGTTGTTCAAGTTAAAATTCTATTCGTGCATAAGCTTCAGAACTAGTCTAAGTGGGTGTAATGAAGTGCTTTGACGTATTTGAGCTCTACAACGATCTCTTTATAATAGTATATTTATTTTAACAAAACATTAAATGATATATTATGATCCACAATTACTATTCATCAATTATTATAACTATAACGTTGAAAGCAAATTTAAAAATTAGATTTAAAAAAATATTAATATTATTATGTTTTCGGTTCCGAAAATTTAAATAGAATAATACATTTTACCACATAGTGCTTTACAATTGTGAGCCGTTTTTTTCAACCTCTTGATGTTTGATAAGCTCACATCGTTCTTTTGATATTATCAGTAAAAATCCAACAAATGCTTCAGAGAATAGCACTTTTCACTTAATAAATGCATTAACTAAAATAATGGGGCTTTTGGGTACGTACTCTTGGCGAGATATTTTTTTTTTTCAAATTATAAAAATTCTCAAAGAAGTGAAATATAACATAAGATATAGTAAAGGTGGCTTATAAAAATTCCACATGGTGTACTAAAGTGATTTGAGCTTGGAACGTTGCCCCGGTCCATGCATAAAGCTCACAATCTCCTTCACACCCTCATTCCAACATTTTATAAAATACCATCATATAAAAGAATTGTTTTTTTTTTTGAGTCATCGCGTGTGCAAAAATGTAGTAATGTGTTTTTGATTTTAAGAAGCGCAGTGTAGGTAATGCGAGATCTCATCAGAGTCACTTGTCGTCTTGTCCTATCTTTGTGGAAGACAAATAATACGAAAACCGGATGGACGAGGAGTCTGGAAATGGGTCGTCAAGTCGACAACTTCAACAGTGAATCATTCCAAACTGGTTTTCTACACTATCAGCTAAAAGTGACTATACTGTCTTGTCTCCATGTACACTCGGCTGAGGAAGAACTCCTCGGGGAGACCAGGACGAAGACGTGAAGCCGAAGCAAGACGTGTTGGGAATATATTCTTCATACACACCTCCTACATTTAACACGATAAATAATTCACTATTCTATTCCGCAAAGGGTCAAATCTTGTATTCATTCGATTATATGATGCTTTCAAAAGTAGCACTCTTTGTAAAGTAATATTTTCAAAATCGATATGCCAAGAAACGACTTGACCGTTGATGTTATGAAGAAATTATTTTGAACCCAATGTTTCTCCTTTTACAAAGAAATTAAACAAGCCTTATTCGCAACCGACTCACTACTAATTTTATAAATATTACAATTTCTTTATTATGCATAAGTTTTTACATTGATTGATAGAACAATACATCTTTGGAAATAGACTTCATCTTTTTACCTATAACTAACATGAGAATGTTTTATTTAAATTTGACATGAGTAATATTATTTAATTATAGAAAGAATGGGAAAAAAATAAAAACCCATTTACAAATTTGAAGATTAATAATTAATAACAACAATAAAAGCAATATTAACAAAACAATTACAAAATATAATGCTTAAAAAACTAAATAACAATTTGTTTGGGTAAAACCAAATTTGAGTTGAGCACTAATTTTATGTATATTATATTTTAAAGAAAATTGTTTGTTGTAATTTCCACGGTATTTTATTAGAGAGTACTTTCGACTACTTCAAAGACTCAGTTACAACTAACAATTTTCTTTAAATTATTCAATTCCACCAAGAACTCAAAACTATCAATAAGAATATTATATTGTCCTGTATTTAACTTAGTTTGAAAGTTGAAATTGACTTAGACTTGACAGATATTATATAGCCTCTAAAATAATACACTATTGTACAAAAAAGCATAATAAAATAAAAACTATTCCAATTTAGCCCTAACATAAAATAAGAATTTTGCACTTTAATAAGAATACTGTCGAAAGTGACGTATTTTTAAATATAAATTAGTTTAAGCTTAAAGAAAATTAGTGTCTTTCCAAATATATGTATATAATTACATACCTATATAATGTAATGTATTTTAACTTAATATTACTAATTCATTTTATTTATCTAGCATATATTTTATAAACATTATTCCCATTTTTGGATAAAATAACGTATTCCTTTGAAATGGTAATATGGTTTTTATACACCGCAAAATGTTTAGCACGTTATCGATTATCCAAAAAGTTGTAATTGCCCAAGGGACGAAAATAATATTTTCATCCTTCCAATGATAAGTCGTAAATATTTAAACGACACCTTTATTAACTGAACACACATAGACACAGGTGCTATTGGAAAATTAAGTACATACGCATCCCTCTTTGCAATATCGGGTAAAAGATAAAACGGACACTGAATATATGGAAAACACCTGAACCATCTGCAGTAAATAATATCATAAAAGTATGAAGAAATACACACATTTTTACTTTCAGATGCATAAAGAACTGGTGATAGAGAAAGCTGGTTATCAAGACTGTGATTGATGAAGTCATAAGAATAGAAATCTTAGAATTTCTAGAATTCTAGACCCCGTGTTATCAGGGGAAAAAATGAAGAACAGAAGTCAAGCCACTTATAATGTCACCATAAACTACTTACGATCTACTTCTAAGATTGAAATGTCATCTTCCACTTCTGTGTAAGAAGAAATATTCGTGTTAAAACTATTACTACTATTATAAGAAAATATATTATTAAGTTTACTTTATATATTTAGACATCAACTAAGAAATACCTTAAAACCGTCTCATGGGAGACAATTCCAGTTAAAATATATACGGGGTGGACTTGATTTGAAGGGAGGTGTCGTGAAAGTATTAGAAAAAAATATGGTTACCTGTAATTAATTAATACTCGCTAATTAATTAATGATATAAAATTAGATAGTTGTCAAGTAATATTTTTTGCGATAACAAAATTGACAAATCTCATTAATTTAACATTTCATCCTATTTATAAATAAAATGGTTTGGTCTGAAGTAACTAAACATTTTGTTTGTTTCTATCAAAACTATATGTTATCATTTAGAAATCTGGTCCAATTCATAACTAAATCAACATAAACCAATTACGTGTAAGTTTTATATAACATTTAATGAACTTTAGAATGGATACTTTGAATGAAAATGTAGGTAATCCATGTTCTAATAAAACGACTACCTTTGATTCATACATATGTATATTTGTAGAGAAAATCTTGTACTCTAGATATGCCCAATAAGTTTTATAGTTTACTGGTTTTAAGCATATACCAAATTCAGAATTATTTACATCGTCTTCTCGAATAATTTATAAATAAATTCTCCTGATAAGAACACTGAAATATCACCAGACACTGTCTCCCGTAATTATTTGATAGTGCAACCATTCCACTGATATTTCTGTATATCTTAATGTTCACAGAATATACATTTCTTAAGACTTTGTCTACTCTGTATATTGTAAAACAAATTGACCACAAGAATCTGTAATAACAGAGAGAAGGAGTACGGCCGCTCATTAGAACAACGTCGCCACACTAACTTAAATGCAAACAAGAATGTTGTTTAGTTAAATTATATTATACACGATACACAAGACACCAGTCATATTTAATTCATAAAATTCCAGTCGTTTTGCTTACATTTCACCAAGAAAATTGCAGCAATAAGTTATTTCCTCATTGTTCGTAAAACTCTAGATAAGTAAAAACGTGTAGTGCTTTTAATTAAAAAATAAGTAGTTTGTTTGCGTTTGAGCATTTTGGTTCAAGAGGTGGAAAATTATATTTGAAATTGTGTCTGAAAACCACGTTAAAAGCAACAAGGTCTTATGAAATTCGTACGGTGAAAAAAGAAATAAATTTATACACAAATACCTCGTCAAGACGATGTTATTATTAAAAGTAACGCTGTTTGATAGGCAACAAGTGGAAAATGAGAAATTTATACCGTGAATTATTAAAATATGTTTTTACAACATTTCGCAGAACGTTTTCGGAAGAAATATACACCGTATATATTTTGTCAAAAGAAAGAAGTAGATCATTGATACATTGAAGTTAATAAAATTCAAAACAGATGAATGAAGGTTTAAATTTGAACCTGAACCGAAGGACATACAGGAATATGAAAATAAAATATAATATATGAAAAACTGTACAATTACATAGATCGTTTTTGGATTCTTAAACATCTGTTATAAAAACATGGCAACTCAATATTTTTTTTAGTGTGAATGAGTAGTACACAAATAAAAATATTTAAGTTAAAATTTAAAAGGTGAGTATGTATTTATGCATGTTTTGTATGAATCGTTTTGTATGAATTGTTTTTTGTATTGTCTACGATATTTTAAGCTTTTTTATATTATGGTATTCATGGCTACGATATTTTAAGCTTTTTTATATTATGGTATGGCTCCACTAAACCTACAGGACTAATATGAGATTTAAATAATTTTTATGAAAAAGACCAAATATCATATGAAAATCGATTCATACAGTTTGTGCTGAATGAGCGAATAGTTAAAATAGATATGATGTCATTTTAATTGTAATGAATTTGTCCTTGATGGCCTTTCAAGTTATTGCACAGAAGAATGGTATTTCTTGCTTGTAAAAGGTCATTTTGTCGCAAAGTTCAAATGTTCAATAATTATTATTGTTTCACATGGAAAAGATAAAAAATAATACCATTTCTATATAAAGAATAGTTTTTATGAACAAAAATTGCATAGATATCAATATGCATGGCTGGTTATTTTCGTAATGCTTACATTCACTTTTCTTATACTCATAAATTTTAACATCCCACTCGAAATCAACTGCATACAGTTTAGTTATTAAATCTATTAACTAACTAACTATGACATAATCCCCGGGGATAACTAAACACATCGCTTTTGCTCGATAAGCATACAGAATACAAATTACATACTTGATAATCCGTCGTTATTTCAGCTCTATTCGGCGCGGATTGATAATGAATATATTTGCATCTGATATCAAATGTTTCGTATATAAAAATTTCATATAGTTTGTGTAGACACGCGGAAATAAATAGGATATTATAATATGAAAGAAAGGGTTGTTGGAGTGATGATACCTGTGAGTCCATATGAAGTTGGGGGTGTAAAATATTATATTGCTATGAGAGAAACCCTTATATTTCTATATGAGACACAAACCCTTCCCATAAACAACAAAAACGGTTTCTATATTGCGTTCCTTGTGGTAATGTTTATGCATATGTTGTGGAAAAAAATATAACATCATAATAAAATATCCTTTAGTCTACGAAATTATGTTTATAAAAAATATAACGTCTAACGAATTTAATTCTACTAAAGAACATTGAATTAACTATTCTGAATTGTTTGTTTCTTATTTCTGTAGAGCAAATATCGACATGCAAAATTAATTACTAACGATCACACTGTAAAACTACAATATATTATAGATATAATTGTTGAACGCGTGTGTATGTTGTATGTCTGTCTGTACAGATACATCAACCATCAGTGTTATCAGATGGTTATAATAATTTTATTACGATTCATACATATCTAAAATCTCGAAACGGGTATTTTAACGATAATAATGTTAAATTAATTTCAAAATAATATTAGAGATATTTAATAATGCACAATAAATGAAAAATCTCAAAAAATAGTATTAATTGGAGGACTCGCTTTTAAAATATTGTGATGAGTGTTGTCCTCATATGAAAACCGTATTAAATTATTTTATAAATAATTTACTTTCTTTCGAATGAATAAACAAACAACTTTATATTAAGTAAAATAGATGTATTTAATTTGATAATGCATAATAATTCCACATTTTTAAATTATCAATAAATTATTCTAATCGATAAAACAACTACTTATAAGAAAAAATGATATCAAAGTTCAAAATATAACCGTCCTATTAAAAAACCAAGCAGAATTCAAGCAAAGCTTCTTGGTAAAAGCAACAAGATTGCATAATTATCTCATTTTCGACAAAAAGTGGATTTGGCTGTTATTAGCGCACGCCCATCATTTATATTTCACTCTACAAACATAGTAATAAATAATCTTAAAATTATAAACAACCCCCAATGGTTATATTTATTCATTGTACATTCATTCAGCCCCCTTTTTTATGAAAATGTAATAAATTGAGATATCATTCTGAGTGTTTACCCAATTCAATGATAATATTCATCAAGCATGAGCATTTACGTACATATAAATATATGAAGATACCTTTTTGCAAGATTTGTTTGTACAGGAAGGGAAGCGTCGGCCATATTTCGTGGAGTGACCGGAAATGGCAAGTCTGCACATTCCCGAGGGAAAATATCAAAGAATTCACCAGGTAAACTTCTCTACTGACCACACAACTAAATTTAACAATAGTTCAACTATGTTTTAAAAAATTTTATTTATCTAATATACACAATCAATCATAATAGTAAAGCATGAACCATCATCACCTTGCCATTACAGGAAAAACCTAATGCGGTTCGGCAATGATGGACATTTGTCAGAATTATAGAAGATACAAGATAAAAGAAACTTAAATATATAACAAATACAACGTATAATAAAAAATATCAACTAATGAACATCACGAATGCTTAAGGTAGAGGAATTCTTACATACTTATCATAAAAGCAAAGTAGGACATGATAAATATGTAAATTTTCCGCCCCACTAGCATTCCATTCATTCAAAAAAACAATAGATCTGGATAATGGGGAGTGACGGAATATGTTAGTATGGGTCTTAGGGGTTGCAAACAAGGAGTGAGAGCGACAGCGCGTATAATTCTCGGGAACAAACAAACTGATGCGACTAAGTATATCTGGGATTGATAACTGGCCTCTAGTCACAAGAAAAATCTCAGTGCCACATCTCTGCGGAGCTCGAGAGAGTCATACCCGAGCATTCCCATAAGAAATTTAATTATAATAATCAGCAAAATAATTCAGGTGTGCGACCAATGCTTGTTAAATTCAAAAAGATTCCTAACAACGTTCATATTTTATTTAAAAAAATATATACATGCTATTAAATTGAGTCCAAAAACATTGATTTCCGAAACTATAAATAAAACAAAAATTTAAAAATATCAAATTCGAACTAATAATTCTTTGACAATCTGTTGAAATAACTTGCGTTAATTCTTATATACTTATATAGATTTCTAATTAATTTAGTTTGTACAAGTTTGTATGGCGCCAGGCCTTGCGCTGTATTTAATGCTGCTTATATTTAATGATATTTTGCATGTATCTAATATATTAATTCAATGTTATCTACTTTTATCATTCATCTTATAGATTAGAGCAGAATTTAATGTGTTTAGTGGATATAATGTTCTTGCAAAAACTTTTGAAATGAAAAATACCAGGAACTTGTAGGTTTTTGTTATTTCTACTTATTGAACTGAAAAAAAATGATAATTCAAAGATATTACATTTTAATATCTATTAGTATGGCGGCGGTCTTGCGCTGCACTGAGAGCGCTTAAAAACTTAAAAACGGTGAGGTATATAAAAAATGTTTTCAGGTAAAATCTGTCAAAAATTTAATGTTCTATAATTTTTATGATGGGTGTTAATATCATTGGAGCTATAGAAACCGAGATAATTGTGAAAAACTAATTATTGTGATCTTTGACCTCGATTAATTTCCAACCCCTCACCTGATTATTCGATTTTTTTACCACCAAAATAAGGTGTGTGCAAAATTACAGCTTCTTGGCTATAATACCGAGGTTTGGCCCTTTTTCTTCCTAATTTGACTGTACTATTATAGGAATTTCCACCACGTCGGTATATTTTTTAAATAAAATCAATATCAATAAAGAGAAAAAAATAAAATAGCATTTTAGTTTCTAGAATAACGTGAACGGAAATGTGATTATCGGTGTAATTCAATAGTCACTTTCGTAGGCTACGACGAAGAGCAAATATTTTCCGTGTTGAGATTATAAGAAAAGCTAGGAGAAAACACTTTTTTTGTAAATTAATAAATATATATATATACATATATATCATTGTGTTAAAAAGTGAATCTTAAATTTTGATATTTAAATTAATCTACCTTGGGAGAATTTAAATATATAAATGAAAAAAGTACTACCGATATTAAACTAGTTGGCTTAAAATTATATAAATAATGCATCGTGTCATTGAATTTTTGGTCGATGACAGACATTCAGATAGATTTATAAACAAATTTATGATATTGCTATTCTGAGAACTAAATATATTAAACTCTATGTGAATAGTTAAGAATATTGTCCTGAACCAACAAGAACACACCTTTCCAAGAAAACAATTCCTTTGTTAACTTAGCAAATATTGATTTTCAACAATAATCCCTTTTGTAATTTGTAAATTCAATGTCAAATGCTAGATTGTACGTTTTTCCGCATATTATAAGAATATACTTTTTTAATACCACCCAAAAACAATTACCAGCGTAATGAGCACAAATACTGTGCTCATGGGTTCAAATCTCACTCAAGTCAAGAATTTTTAAATTGATTTGATCGGTTATTACGACTAGGAGATCGGGAATAATATTAATAAAATCCCGATCGATCGTCTTTATCCAGGTTAAATCTGATTTACGGGATTGTAAGGTAAATACTGAGGCGATTATTAAGTCGGGCAGAGCCGCTCTATCGGTTACCTGTGTAACATGTAATAGGTAAATCACCGACAGACAATTAACACGTTTTTGTGTCTAAGAAACTCTCTCAAAAAATATTTCTTTATAAAAAAAATATACCCCTCTAATTTCATTTTATTTTGAAGTAATTATATTTTCGGCAATTGAGGTTATTTTTTAATGTATAAATGCGATGACCGTTATTTTACATTATGTTTTATTATTTTATTGGCAAATGCGCAAGTCACGGAAGAATACATTCATTTCGACATCTGAACAACGAGACTGAATTATTCACAATTTTGATCCCAGAAACTAGTACAGATTGTAAAATATTATGTTTATGGCATTGTAACCATCATAAGGAAACCTCACAAAAATTAAAGGGTGTCGGTTAAATTATACTATCCCAAAAAAATACCATCATAGAGTTTAATTTAAAAAAACTTACAATACTCTGTACAGACATTTTAGTCTATTTCCTCAAAAATTGTAATTGTCAAAATGAGTTATTTTTCGTCCATTAATGTCTTGTATCGTAATAAGGTTCATCAACAAAACAGGGCCTTCAACTTTTGATATGGGTAGATGGTGGTTTGGTGATATATACAAGAATTCTGTTTAGCCATCAAGGAGTTCAGTCAAGTCCCTGATAACAAACACCCTATCACAATTTATTGCTGGCGTTTAGGGTTCTTAGGACAATACAGCCTTACAAAAGCCTCGGGGGTTGATTATCGTAATTCACTTTGTCCCTTTACTGGGCTAATAGCTATACAATAGCCCACTATAAAAAACATATTAAAATACGAACAAATTGGTGAGATTATTTTCATTCGAATCAAGCATCGGTGACATGAAAATAATTACAATTTTGTATGGCATGGCAGTAGGCTCAATTTTATTGTAATGAATTCGATGCCTTCAATGGTTAATTATTTTTTTATTGGAAAACATATTGGCATATAAATGATTAATGCAATTTCGTGTAAACCATGTATTGTTGCCTGAGAGTGATTGTGATAATACTTTGGCGATTAAAATGCAATAATATTTTAAGCATGTTAAAGAAGTAGTTTTTGGTAAAAAGTGAGCCTAGATGTATTTGAATGTATGTTTGAGTCCATATGACATGTTGTAACAATGCATTTACCCATTTTACTGTGAAATATAACTGAATATATGAAGAGACATGTTTACAGTATAATGTTTGCCAGGTAACTCATGTTTTTGACCACTTGATCCACTTGAACTAAACACGCATTTAGCCACTCATGCGATATCTCATGTTTATATCTATGTATTGGCCATTCAACCAACGTATGGGATATATCAATGCCTTCTATATGCCTGAGTATAGAAGGTGTTGGATAAATATTTTTTTCATACATTTACATCAATTGTATCGATGGTTTTTATACCCCGTCTGAAAGAGATAAGTCTGGAATTCTTTTAAAGAATGTCGATTGGCAATCGTCATGTTATTATTTATAATGAACCTATAATTATTATAGAATGCTGGAAACACCAGTTCTTAAGGATTTTTTTAACCATGTTGAATTATATAAAATCGAATCGTAGACTTTGTATTTCCAGAGTATTTACTAAAATGATAAGCATGATTTAAAATACTGAATCAGGCCGCACCTTATCCCTTCATTTATTTACCTTCTAATTCTTTCATTGCATTTTATACGCATTGGATTTTAACATTCAAATAAGTGTAAAATATACCAAGGTAATAAGTAATCATTGTACTGACCTGATATGATGGTGAATAATGCCATGAAGGCTGCAGCTGCGGCGATGGTGTATTTTCCAGCCATGTTGTATTGTTTTTAATTAAAAACGGACTTCACTAATTTATATAAATATTAAACCGGCCAATAATGGCTCGGTAAAATGTCACAAAACGTGAAGGAATCTCACTACAGTATTCACTTGTATTCACACACTAAACACTGGCGGCAACAGTTTCACCTGAAATAAAAGAAAATATTCAATTATTATTTTGATATCACTATTGATAATATAATACGAATTATTTCTTAATTTAATTAAAGACATAGCTGGGCAATAGAGTGCATTGAAGTGCCTTGCACTGGACACTGCGCGGGTTATATTTATAGGCTCAGAGTAAAGAATTTATATTTATACTCTAAATTTAAAGGTGTGTGTCAATGACTGAGAATTTGAATAGAATGATAAAAAAAATTCACCAATTGATACAATCACTTATCCGAGCTCTAGTAATAACCGTCTTAGTTCAATATTTTACAGAAATTATATAACTTAAAGAGCAAATGTGTCGTTAAAAATCAAAAACGCTTATCTCGCACCTTGCTTATTCCGATATATTCAAGATTTTCGTTTCAAAATATTTCAGGACAACATATTTCAAAAATATTTTTATAAAGGGGAAGCTATTGGGATAGAAAATATGAAAATGTAAAAAAAATAATGAAAACATAGCACAAATTTGAAAAAAATGCATGTTTATAATGCATTTAAGCGATTTTGAAATGCACAGTGTGTATTTAAGCATTTATTTTTGGTTTTCTTATTGAAAGCCTTCTTTTTGACCATATTTGGAAGCACTGTTACTAATTCTGAATTCATTTTAATACGTTTTTTATAATTGCAAGTTGTGGTGACATGTGCACTGCGCTGTCAAAATACCACTGAGTGGGGGAAACAATGCGCACTGATTGGTCCATTTGCAGCTTAGTGAATTTGATATGTAGAGTACGAAGTTCTTAAGCCATTTTGAATTAAACCGTAAATTCTATGTAAAATTCTCTGTAAAACGTATATATTTTTTTTTCAAAAATGTCACAGGAGCATTTTTGATTTGTAACGAAACAAATATCAAACATGCGTAGAGATAACTTACTGCAATCGCTATAATTAGAGATATCATAACATAATATATTATTGTGCGGCAAATTACAGTTTGTTATTTATCTATTATCTGAAGTTTGACATTTGTTTTACAAAGATAAGAAAGAAAGAGTAAGTGTATATTTTTCTATGGCTACAACATTTTGAATAATTGAATGGATAAGGTAATTTACGTATATATTCGCTGTCTAACTTTGTGTTTAACAGATAAATAAATGGCAAAAGCACGTAGATGATAAATCACCATCACTGACCATAGACGACAGTATGTATGTATGCAATTACGTCATCGATACATGAATAAAAGACGCGCCAAGACCTGGCAACGCTGGATCACGTGGTACCTGTTCTCCGTTTTTTACCTCCACACTGAGACGATTTGAAAAGTTGTAAATGTAACCGATTTCTCGGAAGTCCTTGTCTCGCCAGCGCCTTTTACATATATCGCCGTCCCATTCGCTCGTTCTCGTCAGGTGTTGTAAAGCGTGGGTGACCGAGAACAAAGAAACCTGGAAGTTTGACCACCGTACAAACTACAATGAAACCCCCAACTCAACAAGCGTGACTCTTGAAAGTTTATACAAATTATCATCAATTTCAAATTACAATATATTCGATAGTTAGAGCTGTTGGCCAAATAACAATAAGACAGCAAATTTGATAAATTGCACAGATAATCAATGAACTTTGAAAAGGAACGTTCGATATTTAAAATTTGACCGCATCATCGGTCAACTAAAACAATTTTAATCACCGTAGTAGCCTGTATATAAATATTTTTTATCAATTAAATTTAACTAACTTTGATCTTAACCAATCTTGCCATAGATATAAACTTAAGCATGAGTGGCTAAATGCGTGTTTAGTTCAAGTGGATCAAGTGGTCAAAAACATGAGTTACCTGGCAAACATTATACTGTAAACATCTCTCTTCATATCTTCAGTTATATTTCACAGTAAAATGGGTAAATGCATTGTTACTACATGTCATATGGACTCAAACATACACTCAAATACATCTAAGCTCACTTTTTACCAAAGACTACTTCTTTAACATGTTTCAAATATTATTGCGTTTTAATCACCAAAATATTGTCACAACCATTCTCAGAGGTCACTAAAAATGTGTTGAGTGAGGGAGACTTATTTATAAGCAATGCCATATCTAATGTTTATATCTATGAATATTGCATATATTTTTATAATAATACATATATCTATTCATATTCTGGCTAATACGGCAATATCATAACTAATCAACTGCAAAAATAATATTGATTATAACCCCAACACATTGACACATTGAATAGAGACGCTGTGAGTTGTGTGCAAATTATATCAATTAATTTTTATAATAATTAAACTATTCATATTTACCCGACCTACGGTGCAAAATATTTATTCTCAGTATATACGGAAAAGAGACCGGCAATAAAATTTCATTTTAACAAACAACAACAAAAATCGAGGCAATTTCTCTTTTGCGCAAACCTCGCAGAGAAATTGCATTCTTCTGTAAATTTAAGATATGAAATAATACAAAAAAATAACAAATTGAGTAGGAGAGGTGACGAGTGTTGTCTCTTTCACGTCAGTAGAGACGGAAGACGAAACTAAACTTCATGATACAAAACTGGTTTCCAACACCAAGAACAGACACAAGGAATGGAGAATGGACTCCATACAGTCATTATAGAACTTCAATACTATGTACATTAAAAATATATATAAATTAAGGTCATCTCTCTTTGTATAAACAGTCTACAGCTTAATCCCACATGACTAATAATCGGTCATAAAAGTATATTGAAAATGATTTTTGATACCCACGCAAATGTCAAAATAGATTTGATCAGAGTATTGAGTAAATATTATAAGTAGATATTTAATTGTAAAATGCTTATTTTCAACTACGATATTTACTGAACGTATACCCATGTCAATTATTTTATATGAATGTGTTACCAGCGTGATAGCTCTGGGGATAAGACGCGTGGCTACAAATACTGTGGTCATGGGTTCAAATCCCGCTCAAGTCAATTTTTTTAATTGATTTTATCGGTTATTACGACTGGGAGATCGGGTATAATATGAATAAAATCCCGATCAATCGTCTTGATCCAGGTTTACTCTGATTTCCTGTATTGTAAGGTAAATACTAATTATTAAGTCGGTGACCTGTGTAACTAGTAATAGTTAAGATCACCGACAAATAATTAACACGCTATTTTGTCTATAAAAAACCCTCTCAAAAGCTCCATCAGAGGTTCTCTGGTATTCCAGCTGATTATTTTCTCTTAATAATAATAATTAAAAAAAAAAACAAATTATATAAGTATCTTTTTAAAGAAATAAGTTTACAATTTCCATTATAGTTTTATTACAGTTATTGATAGTCGAAATTGCTAAGACTGTAATAAAACTATAGTGGAAACTACAAACCTATTTATTTAAATTATGGAATTCCACCAAGAAGTCAACGTGATCAATAATTTAAGTATTTTTTTCTAATGTTGAATAATTTGATCATTTTACTTAATATTCAATATCTTAAGAGCTCGAGGAAGCAAGATCTCATTGTCAACGAGTACAAGACTCTTTAAAATTAGAGAAAGGTTGCTGCTCTTTGGCATTTATAAAGAATGGTAGAAGGTTAAATATTTATCGAATATGAAAGCAAAGAATCGGGGTCAGTAACGATGAATCCGATTTTGACGCCACATTACCACCGACAATTTCAATACAAATGTCGCATAGACTAATTACACATATATATATTCTTGGGTACTGAGAAAACTATCCGTATTTGTATGAAATAATTAATTATTAAATTGTATAAAAATAATTGGGTTGTGTATTATTATCGATCGAGTGCTGTTAAAATATTTATTATGGTGACTCGTGAATCACGCCAAATACCCCTTTGTTCTGGTTCAAGTCCCTGGTTAACTTTTTGATTTATGTCAGTCGGAGGAGTGTAGCAAAAAAACCCAAGGTAGGCCCTGCAAGGCGTGGGTTTCGGGTTCTAGCGGGTAACCGGTTCTCATCCCGGTGCACGTGGACCCGCATGACCCCAACACTTTGCTCCAAAATAAATGACTAATAGACCTAGAACCTACAAGCCAACCTGATCCCATTTGAGGTCTTTAAAAACAAGTTAACACGTCAGATAAATATGATAAACACGTTTTAAAAATAAAAATAAAAGCACACTCGAAAGTAATTCAAACAAACTAAAAAGGCTGTTTAATAGTGCTACTTTTTAATGAATGTATAAAAAATTCTATTAAGCTTTAAACTCTCTCTTTGGGATTATATATGATGATTATAATATCATTGGGTTGCTGGACACTTTTTATATGTCCATAAATGTCAATAGCGAAAACAGCACTTAAAAAGTTGACAATATTATAACTCATGGCTTAATATACAGTTTTTTTCCAGAACCTAGTTATTTTTATAAGCATTTTATTTTTATCTAACTCAATTTTGGGGGGGAAATTGAACAAACAACAAGTGTCCACTAATCCAACGATAAAAAGAGCCTGACGAAACATAAAATATTATGTACCTATCACAATTTACAAATAAAAAATCGAAAAAATTATATTAAAAACTAAATAGGTACACTTCGACAATCAGAATTAACCAAACCTTCGACTGGCATTAAAATACACATTATAAGATATTTATTTTAATATAATACAATCGCAATCATCGATTCATAAGTAGACTTAATTAGTTCAGTTAATTTAAAATCTTTCAATAATATACATTTTAATTATTACTGTGTAGTCGCCGCATACACATCACAACCACTTTTTCAAAGAAGAAATTCAATATAATTTTAACGAACAATCTGTAAGAAATAGTATTTTTTTTATTAAATGTACTACGTATTATTGAAATATTCAGTCCTTTTATAAAGTGAAAATATCCCAAGAATGTTATTCTTTGGGAAAATAGCCAACGATCCAGAATGCTGCATTTAGAATTTCGCTTCTACGAGGAATCTGAAAGCACTTTATGCCTTACATATTATTATTAAAAAACAAAAAACTACCTCAGTTAATTTTATTAGCTGGGAGCTTCTGATTTCCTTATATTTTTATTTCCCTTCCCCCTTTTATTATCATGTTTTTTCCCCCTGTTGCTGGAACTCCCTCGTTATACTCGCGTGAACGATCACGTCACCGCGAATAAAGCCTGCTTTTTCGGTGACAAATCACCATTATTGAGCCATCACAACAGTTAAAGATAAATGAAATGAACAAAAATAATAAATAAAATAAATTCCAAGATCGTCAATGATCATAGTATTCAATATATAAGTATAAGGAAGTCCTAACCTACTAACACTGCAGTAATCCACAGGCTTATTTAGTTTCCCGAGCAGTTTACAGTTGTTCGATGACAAATATATTGAAAATGGCGAGTGATTGACAAAGAGTGAAATCAAATAATATTATATCGGTCAGCAAGCGCAACGGCAGATAAACTTCTTCGACCGCAAAGACGCCATCATGGCATTCTCAGCAGTCTCGGTTACTTTTTTGATTAAAATAAAACATGGGACTGGACTTCCACTGGAACAAGCAATTTAGGTTTTGTGACACTAAACTTGGAAACATTTTGTAACTAATTTTGTAAAAAAAAACGGTATTCATTCGAATATTAGCATTTGGCAGACGGATTTACTGTAACATAATATTATCACTAGGGTGATTTTAATTGAAATTTTCAATTCGTTGAATGTTTTTTGATGTTCTGCTTGGTTTTTTTTATTAGGACGGCAATACGTTGTTTATTTTTTCATTCAGAAGGTGTTTGAATTTTCAAAGTAAATTATAAATAAATTGTATACGTTTGTGAAATTTCATATTACATACATTCTACGTGTAAATTATTCATCGTTTTAATAATTTCTCAGTGACATGTAATAAATGGGGTGTTGGTTTTGCATAATCGGACAGATTGGAAATTTTCAATTTGTTTATGTTCTGCTTGGTTTTTTTAATAGGACAGTTATAGTTATTTATTTTTTCATTCAGAAGGAGTTTGAATTTTCAAAGTAAATTATAAATAAAATAATATAATATGGTTTTCATATGATGACAACACTCAACACAATGTTTAAAAAAAAACAAAGTTTCCCGATAAATGCTGTTTTTTTAGAATTGTCATTTATTATGCATTATTAAATATCTCAAATATTCTTTTGGAATTGATTTAATATTATTATCATTAAAATACCTGTTTCTAGAGTGTAGATTTGTATTAATTGTAATAAAATATTATTGTTCCATCTGGTAACACTGCCTGTCATGCGTCACTCCGTTTGAATATTATTTATAAAATATAATAGTTTATGATTAAATATCTTCTATTGACAGATACATGAAATGTGTAATAGATAAAAGATGAAAAGAGACTATTTTACTATTTCTAAAAAGTCTCCTTTAATAGGTGTTTTAAATTGAACTTCATACATTTGGAACAGCTTCTTATTTCCGATATAATATAGTGTTTGTTCCAGTCAGAATCATTTAAAAGAAACACGTGTTTGTTGCAAGACTCGATACAATAATATAGTATCGGGAATACATGAATATGAGGCGGTCTAATAATTATATATTTTAGATATGTATTCATTGTAGTAAAATAATTATATAAAATATTATTCTTCTTTCTGGTAACACTGGTGGTTGATTGATGGATTCGTACATATAACATACACACACGTTCAACAATCACATCTATAATATTATATATCACCTATTTACATACAGTGAGCTTTTTTAGTTTATGACTGGGATTAAGGCTCATTGTACATGTAAAGATGCCTTTGCGGCGGGGAATGAACCTAGTACCTTCACCTCAGGTTGTGTAGGTAGAAGAAAGGGAGGTAGTTTGTGATCCAAGTCAGTCTGACATCTGCCGTATCAGGGATAGAAAACCAGTCCATTTAAACATAAATAATAAATACCAATACTTTATTTGGTATCAATGTATGTGGTACTATATCATAAATTAAATTTACTATAATACTTTTCATATTTTACAAAATATTCTTATTAATATGCCAATACCAAACAGATCGTTAGTATTTGTGATATGTAACAATTTATTTTTTAAACTGACGAATGATCTAGACCAGGTTGTTGATACCTGAATATAGGGTCCTTTTCACCCAAAACACCTGTTGTGAAACCTGTCGCCTGGAACAACCACCAAAAATAGGTTGGGCTGGGGGCAATAAAAAAAACTAAGGGTACTTGACTCCAACAAAGATCGAATGTATATTGCCTAAATAGGAGACATACCTTAAATACTATACAATCACTAAATTACGGCTCTGTAAGGGGGCAGTTTACCATAATTAATATTTTAGGGGAGTCTCGGTTCACGAAATTCACGATGAGAAGTGATAAATTATAATGACAAACGATTTTAAGGTAATATCTGTAATTGATATTTAGTTAATATTACTAAAAGTACGTGACAAGGGGGATTATTAAATGAGTTAAAAACTGACATCATAAAACGTGGGCGACGGGGATCCCAAATATCTTACCCATATATAAATCATATAATATTTAACGAATGTTATTTGTAGACCTATAAATAATCCCCTTTAAAATAATTACAATCATATTATGTAAGTATGTAAACGCTCCTTTCCGGGGTTGGTCCGGTCTATTGCGGCACTTTGAGATAACTAACTCGAGGGTTATCGGATCGTTTTTGTGCAATCTATTGGTTCGTACTATAGTGATCAGCACTTGCTGATATTTGACTCTAGAGTTACGTATTTCACAATTTGAAGTGACCTTTAAATTTCCTATATTCTCAATTCCTATAGCATTTTCATACGCAACGGGAAATGTAATTATAATATATAGAATTTTCGTATTTGTAAATATATATATATATATATATATATATATATATATATATATATATATATATATATATATATATATATATAAACGATAAAATAAAAAGTGTATGATACTATATTTTAAATGTGAACAAACAAAATCCAAAAACTGAAATACCCTTTAGGTTTTCCAATATCCATAATAAATCTATCGAAATATTCATATAACAAAATGTCACCAAGACTGTAGAGGAAAACAATAATCAAACGACAGGTGACGGAACACCTGATATTGCCAACACTTCGAGGTACCAATTGAATCAATATTCTATGCATTATGATTATTTCGAGTGCGACAAGACACTTGTGTTATAAATACCACTCAGATTAGAAATTAGAAAATGTAACTTAAGTGCGTTTCGTCATATTCAAGAAACCGCAATATGCACTTGAATAAATACCTGTAAGCTTCTGCAATATTATCAATATACAAACAATACCCTTTATTGTTATATCACGAATACGATCATTTTCAACTTGAATATTTCGAAATTAATTGTATGAAAAATTCATATCGGTCACAAGTGCTTTCTAAGCCCAACTTTATGAATCCACGTGACGAAATCGGTTAAATAACTTATTTGGAGAAGCAGATAAATTATACAAATTATAAAAGCGGGACAAGCGTGCAATATGTGAAGCGAAAGAAGTCTGCACTCGGCTATGAACCCGTTATGTTTGCTGTAGCAGTGAACGTGAACGGAGTACTAAACAAGTGAGCCATTGGTACAAAAAACTTCGTCATCAAGGCGTAGATATATTTTAAAAAAATACTAAAATTATACTTCAGCGTGAAAACGTAGGAATTATCACTTATCAAAAAACCACATTTTGATAAAATAAAAATATATATATATATATATATATATATATATATATATATATATATATATATATATATATATATATATATATATATATATATATATATATATATTTGTGATATTTTGAACAAATTTTTGTCGAAATTCCAAAGACGCTATGTCATTGACAAAAGCAATGCATTACCTATTTATTATTTACGTTTTTTTGTTCACATATACAGGGTGGACTTGAAATAACTGAGAATATTTTAGGTAAGGTATCGTGAGAATAATTGAAAAAAATATATATTAATTAAAAATATTAAAAGTGGTTTTGGTGAGTTTGAGCCACCATCTTGAAATTAACTGTTTCTCTGAAGTACTCAGTAGTGACTGTTACGTGTATATTGTGTTTTTTTGTATGTAATTAATATTATTAAATATTTTTTTTAATATTAATTAATAAAAAAAACGATTATTCTTACCCCTACCCTAAAATATTCTCAGTCCACCCTGTATAAATTTAGAAATAATATTATGGACATATAGGAGAGGTTTTAATAGAATTGTATTATTGAAATTGATATCGCAACGTAAAATATACGGAATGAACATTTGAAAATGGGAAACGGCCCGCGGCTGAATCAAACCAGTTCCGCAACTTTTACCCTCTAATATCGCTAGAAATAATTGCTTTTTAGCGCGTATTTTAATACAGTTAATTAAACGTACCTTCGCCCTAAGGCTCCGTATGATCTGGGGTGGTTCTTTGTAGTATTAAGTCCACAAATTGAACTTGAAAGTGCACGAGTAACTGCGTACAGACACGATACAGACGGAGACGCCAACAACTGAACGTTACGACGGCCGGCCGCCAACTAGTTTCGAACAAACTTTGTGGCGCGACATTCGGCTCGCTTCGGAAATACTCGGCAATGCTCGGTTCGGATCGGGCTTTGCCGATGAGGCGTTGGCGCCAAAGTTTTACAACAAAATGTGATGATTATTAACATAAAAACTACACAAGATGTCTAAAAAATACACTACAAGACTGTTTGTACGGAATCAACTCAATATGCCCAATATCAAAGCTAGTAAATCCTACAATGTGAATAAAATCTAAAGTAAATAAAAGTAGAAACATATCTGATATATGTACATATGTGGGGCTTGGGATAATAAAATAATTAGGCTATCCCATAGATATAAACATAAGATATCGCATGAATGGCTGAATGCGTGTTTAGTTCAAGTGGATCAAGTGGCCAAAAACATGAGTTACCTGGCAAACATTATACTGTAAACATCTCTGTTCATATCTTCAGTTATATTTCACAGTAAAATGGGTAAATGCATTGTTACATGTCATATGGACTCAAACATACACTCAAATACATCTAGCCTCACTTTTTACCAAAGACTACTTCTTTAACATGTTTAAAATATTATTGTCACGACCACTCTCAGGGGTCACTAGAAATGTGTTGAGTGAGGGAGTTCACTAGCCGCTACGGGGTAAATCATAGATATAAACATTAGATATCGCATTGCATATGAATAAGTCGTGTAGCCCGTGTATTGTTGCACTCTTCTCTCCTATTCGATAAAGGCACAAGTGTGTCTCCCTCACACAACACATTTCTAGTGACCACTGAGAGTGCTTGTGACAATACGCGTGGCGATTAAAACGCAGTAATATTTTAAACATGTTAAAGAAGAAGTCAGCGGTAAAAACTTTTGAGTCCATATGATATGTAATGACAAAAACCAAATTATATAAATACCGTGACGCCTTCCCTATTGGCGGGAGTCCCCTTTTATAAGGGGTTAGCCAGGCCACCTTGGCCTTTACGGGAGAATATAGTAGAGATGGTTCCCCAGGCCACCACACAGCAATGAGTACTTAAGATCTAGTTTGCTAAGCTAGATCTACAGAGTGACTCCAGTACTGTGAATCGAACCCGGGAGTCTTCACTCCCGAATCCGTTACACTAACCACTGGGCCACAAGGCGGCTCAAAATTATTATCATGCATAATTTTAACGACACTTTAAAATTAATGATGTATTTATTTTTTTTCACACCATTCTGGTAAATAAGATGAAGCGACATGATTAGTCACTTAACTTGTATGCAGCTCGACCTTGTATATTTTCAAGACATCGGATACTCATTCGCATATTTTCCAGACAGACTTTAATATTGGGAATAATGCCTTATAAATATTGTAATTTAAAACATGACGCATTCTGTGGTGTTTTGTTTTTGTATAAAAAGGTCAGAATTAGTGTTCTAATGGCTTATACACCACATGTTAGTAACAGGTATACTTCATAATATGGAAAGATCGATACTTCTTGGCAATTCAATATCCGCTCAAGTTGACCCTTTCCTTCACAGGAAGAACATCTAATTTAATTCTGAGGGTTTCCCATGTGTTTATTTGTGTATATAGAAATTTGGTCCACTTAAACCAAACTCATTTCCTCTTCACAAACAACACACCCCTTTACGTTTTCCCCGAACGCAAACTTGTTGATGTTAAAATACATCTAGAGATTTTATTGCATTAAAGTAGCAATGTAATTAATAAGCCTCGTCCAAGGGGTAAAAAAATAGGTACCTCGAGATACGAATTTAATTCGTTCCGGGATCATCGTCGTATGTGAAAACAATCGTATCTCAAAGCAATTTTTCCCATACAATTCCCATTAATCCGTTCCAGCCCCTCAAAAAGTCGTAGCAAAAAAATGGTTTTCTTGACGTACCACGTGTTGTTGAATAAATAAAATTTTTATGTTCATTTTTCTAAATCGGCAATGGATAATTGGGAGCTGGATAATTTGAGGTTAAAAGAAATAAACCAGTTATAACGCACATAATAATTAATTAATTTTTATATATACACAGTTCTGGCGCGAAATTCTAGTGAGTGACCTTCCATAAAAATTCTATAAAATTATCGCGCAAAAAAATTCGTGTCTCAAATTTTCGTCGTATGTCGAGGTAGAAATTCTTGAATATTATTCGTCGTATGAAAGGGTTTTCGTTTGTCGAGATACCACTATATATTGCTTTATTATGTGGTGAAATCTATTATTCTATTAGAATTTTCGGGTATTAACAAAACAATCTTAAAACATAATACTATTTAAAAAAAACTTTTTAAGTCTTTTACTTTTTTAATACAGTATACAATATATTACAAAAGCTATGGAAAAAAAACCACTTGTAGAACTACTAAATGTATATAATACATAGTAAGCTTAACATTTATAAACAAATACCTAATTATCATAGTATTCTTGTATTAAAATATTAATAAAATACAATTACAAATTTTGATTTTTTTTCACGAATACAATAATAATCAATGTATGGTAAATTAGATGTATACCATATTATGTTTTGTATAAATATCAGATAGTTGAAATAAAATAATACAATTATATATATAATTGTCTAAGGTGTGCGAATGTTATATGTCTGTCTGTATGTCTGGGCGAAGCCATCAATCAACCATCAGTTTTACCAGATAGAAGAATAATATTTCATATAATTATTTTATTACAATTAATACATATCTAAAATCTCGAAACGTGTATTTTAATGATAATAATATTAAATTAATTTCAAAATAATATTTAATGATAATTCTCAAAAAACAGTATTTATCGGGAAACTCTTTTTTAAAATATTGTGATGAGCTTTGTCATCATATGAAAACCGTATTAAATTATTTTATTTATCATTTACTCCACAACTTATTACCGTCCTATTGAAAAACCAAGCAGAACATAAAAAAACATAAACAAATTGAAAATTCCAATTAAAATTACCCTAGTAATTGAATAATAAAGCAATATTAAAAAGGTAATCGTTGCAAAGCTTGAATACGTCAAATTATTACACAAAAAATCATTACACCCATTTGGACTAAATCTGGTAATTATATACTTCTACAGTAGCTTAATGTACCTTCAAAATATGTCACGAAAGCTTCTTATTGATGTTAGGTTACCAGCCGATCATTGGCACTTTTTACCCTTCGGAAAATCGTTACTATTTAGGGGCTCCATCTTCCTCAGAATAGCTTTCTGTAAGGTTGTTAGATGATTATTCTGGTTGTGAAGGAAGGACCGGCTGCTAATAAAGGCCTTTGGAATCGCATCAGGGTTGGATCGTAACACGCCTCAATAGGGTTATTTTTATACGTTTAACCAAACCAGTGCTTCAGTAACAACTCTTATAACCGTTATACGTGTAAACGAGTACACGCATGTGTTGCCAGACCATATCAAATAATAATTATTAAATATCTTACTAATCAACATTAGTAATAAAAAAAAACTGTTTGTATCTTCATATCATCATCATCATAAGCACTCCAGTTCAGTGATGAACCAAGGCTTCCCGCACCAGCCAGGGCTTTAACATTAGGTTGGGTTAAAGAGCAGGAAGGATAGTATCGGAAATACTATCCAGCAAGCCTGTGGGTAAGAGAAGGCAGGGTAGACCTAGGCTAAGGTGGGCGGACGAGTTTTATAAGGTAGTTAGGAGTTTAGGAATTAATAACTGGAGGAGCGCGGCCTCCAATTAAGTGGAAGATGCTGGTGCGGGAAGCCTTGGTTCATCACTGAACTGGAGTGCTTATGATGATGATGATGATGATGATGATACATATATGATATGTCTTTAATTGAACTTTATGTAGGTCCAATACGATCATAAAAAATATTCAAAAAGGGGATAAGTGTGGTTGTATTACATATAATATACCATTCCTTACATTTAAATATTTTATGTTCAATAAAAGACATGCTGTATAGTTATACTAAGGTTTAGTCTATTAATACACACATGATTCACTAACACACTCCTATTACATTATTATTTTGAATACGGCTCAATTACCGCAAAACTGTATTAATATATTTTTTTAAATTTCTTTTGCATTGTATTAGTATATAAAACATAGTATAGTATCGATAATCAGACAATTCAACAACATTTTTTTTCTTGTCTCGATATCACAGGCGAATATAACAATAAACCTCCTCCTCATCGAAAACACAATTGTGAAAATAAATATTACGTTAAAAAATAGATAACATATAATGTTTTTTTCCGTTATATTATAATCTGAATATCTCCGCAAATCCAACAAATGATACATTATATGTCGGATTATCGAGACTTATATGTAGTGTCTCAAAAAGGCCATCATACGACAGCTAACTGTTTTCTTTCTTATTATTAAATTAAAATTATTTAGATATACTTAAGAAATAATTAGTTGACAAATCTCACACTTTAAATTTTCATTTTAATATTAATTGAATGAAATTTGTATTAAATATAATCCATAATAATATTATCTTTCATGATAAATAAAAATAAAATTTCTTATGTCAATTATTGGTAAAAAGATTTATATACTCTATACACATACATCAGTTTAGTTCATAACATGTAAATGAACTTAGAATGTGTATGCATATATAATATACATAGACTGTACACATACTCGGGCTGTGGTCACCTGCAACACCCTAAAATTCGACACTCGAAAGCAACAAGATTTTTCTTACAAAAACATCCGAATAAATCAATTTAAATTGACATTATTTTTCGTTGAATATATCAAGCAACTTCTAATGATGCACTTTACCATACTAAGTGAAATACGGTGTAATTTTATTGGAAAGATCGATATTATTACAATTTCTTTATTAAGTTTTTACATTGATTGATAGAACAAAATAGAATTAGGTGTACAGAGTGTTTACATCTTTTTACCTATAACTAAAATGAGAATGTTTTATTTAAATTTGACATGAGTAATAGTTTTTAATTATAGAAAGAAGGGGAAAAAATAAAAACCCATTTACAAATTTGAAGATTAATAAATAATAACAACGATAAAAGCAATATTAACAAAACAGTAACAAAATATAATGCTTAAAAACTAAATAACAATTTGTTTGGGTAAAACCAAATTTGAGTTGAGTGGATTATTGGAAATTTTATTTTATTTTTAAAAAATAATATCAGTTTTGGAAGTCCATTCAACTTCCGTAGATCGATAAGTGACAAATAAACAGTACGACGATGTTTGTCTCCCAAGCTTTTAACGTCCTTGAAACTTTAAGGCTCATTAATAAAAAAATTTCAGGTTATATGATAATAGTATTTATTTACATATAAACGCTCATGAGAGCTTTTTATAGACAACACAAAAATAATATTAATAAAAAAAGGTTTAAAACAAAAATGAAAAAAAAATAAAATTAAATAATTTTAATAAAGTAAGTTGTAGGAAGCAATCATTTATATGTTAGATCCTAAACAAGCCCTTTAGGTGGCAGATTACGTGGAAAAAGAGATCTCGTATAGATAAAATACTATTTAATTATATGGTTTAATAAATAAATGATCAGAAGGTGAAGTTACAATACTGTATATTCTATTAAGTCTAACATGGTCAAACTTTTGCTCTGTACACCAATTAAGCTGGTTACAGTACGAATTCCGTTTGCAGGAAAATTGGTGCCGACGCGATGGCCGAAGTTGTATGGGAAGCCGCTTCGGGACTGCTGCGTTTGCTGTTGAATTTTTAATTTCAGTTGTTTGCTCCCGTTTTAATTAGTTAATATTGGAAAATATAGTTATTAGAATGATTCCCCTCCCGTGCATAATACGAGTCTCAGTAAAAAGCTTTCAGAGGGCGAGCGTATTTCAGGAAACAGTCTGCCTGTATCGCAACATTTGTATAATACTAAGTATGTTTTTACATATTCCGAGGCACTTTCAGAAGCTCATTATGCTTTCTACAAACTCATACAACACTACTAATTTTATAAATTAAACTTCAAAACAATGCAACTGCTAGCAAGAACAATGCGAATCTATTGTATGCATATTTGCAAGGTTTTCAATTTAAATTATATTATTGAGTTGAATTGTGGTTCGATAATAATATTTTGGAGAATCGTCGCTTAGAATTGTACAATAAAACAGCCACAACAAAGCATCTGCCCACCAACACTTTGTGCTTCGTTCAACATCCTGAAGGAAGTACAGATGCAGACTTATTTATACTTGAAAATAAGAATAATTCAAAAAATAATGCTAACCTTATTTGCCTAACGCCAGTATTTTTCAAACTACCTCGGAAATTATAATATTTAATTTTTTTATCTAAGAAATATAAATCTACGTATGTTTCTTATATATGTTGTATGTAAACCCTAGTCAAAACATATTTTTTTTATTTTTATTTATAAATTCATATATTATTATATCAAACTGTAGTACCACTAAAGCATTACTCGTCAGTTGGAACATGAAACAAAAAATAGTATTAACAAAAAAAAGAAAAGAAAAACAAAATAATCAATTTATGAATAGTAGTTTATAACAGTTTGTGATATGTTGGCTTTTGTACATGTATGTATATATATATATATATATATATATATATATATATATATATATATAACAAAAATTAGCATATCTTAAATTATAATAATAATTATAAATTGAAAGTAGAAGTTAAACATACATAAGAGTATAAGGATGGTACAGTGTAAAAAGGTTTTAATGAAATACATTTAAATAAAAACTTGTTTGTTTTGTTGTTGCTTATTAATCTAAGAAAAATATTTTATATAAAAACTTGCATTCACAGGAATTTATGTACACATTGTCCCAATTTATTGAAATATATAATATAAACTCTATATGTAGTTATGAAGCGTTCCAATATTGTGTTTTTTTAGTCTGTTTATAAATCATTTACCCACAATGACGCGTTGTGGTGATGAATTTGCTTTAAATTAAGTCATTTTTAAAAACACGTAAATTCTATTAATACATATGTATCATAAATTATTTTGATATATTTTAAATGGAACCGTGACAATTCAGACAGTCGCCATTGATAATTTTACCTATTTTATGCAAACAATATGATAATGTATAAACTTAAACACTATTCGCTAATATGGCTCTCCAAATTATGACTTTTAAATTCACTTTTTTACAGATTTATAATAAATGATTTCAGTAGCCTTACTTCCAAATCGGTGAGAGGTTTAGTACCAATATGCCACGTTCCGTTGTCCGAATGCAGGTTATTGGTTAGTTGGTCAGATTAGAGCAGTGTATAGTAATATTGGTATTTCCAACTGACTATCTCATCGGCCACAACTGTTGCAGTTTCTAGATCACTGACTTAATTATCTACTTTGCAAACTACCACCCTATATTTGATCATGAAAGTCCACTATCGAATCAACATTGTCTCATTACACCGACCGAATCTAGATAACCGATACACGAGGACCTGAAACTGCATCTTCAGTATATTGAAATAATCACACGGTCTGCAATATTGTATGTTAATATTAATATATGTATAAAATACAATATAATTCTAGCAATTTTCATTTTATTAATTTTTTTATTATATATCGACGGTGCGCCTTAATATATGCAATTAGAACAACACATTATTTTTCAATAAACGCTGAGATGAATAAATAATTCGAATATTTATAAGGTTAATATATGTATATTAAATTAAATGAATTTAAATTATTAACAAAAATGCAATATCCTTTATTCTCTAAAAGTGGGTTTTTTGTCCATAAATTATGTTATGGAATAATAATTATTTTTATGACCAATTGTTTGTACTCCGTATTAAAATAAGTAAAATACTTAGTCTATAAACTTAATATTGTAACATCCAATCATAATGTATGAAAACATTGTATGTAAGAAATTGTATAATAAAAATATCCTTCATTCAGCAGTATTTCTTGATCGATTGCTTTTTCGCTTATACATACATATTATTCAATTTGTATATATCATTCAATTTTATCAGGTATGTCAATGTGTTTAAATATATTAAGTCAGTGTTTGTAGTAGTAAAAAAAAACTAATACGAATAATTATAATATTATCCATCTTCCATTATTTTGAATATAAAACGGAATTCATTTAAATAAAAATATGTTTGTTTTAGAAGAAGTAGAACACGAAAAATAGCGATAGTTAAAATAACCTCATTTAATTTTTATATAAATTTTCAAATGTCGTATTTCCTTGTAGATAAAACTGAATAATCATACTGTACACTTGTAATCCATTCTTAACCTTGTGGATAAGTCAATATAACGAATTTTCTCGATATAATGAATTTTTGAGCTTAGTTATATAGAGGGGCCACTGTATTGGAATTAGGACTTATTTATTGTTAAATAAATGAACTTTTTCAATTAAAAACAACATATTTACACACATATATATTTGTGTATGCGGTATTTGAAGCAAGATGTTGTTATCGGTGGTGGTCGCTAGTAGGTGCATATAACAGAACGGAAGAGAACGCTCTGTAAACGTCGAACTTTGGTTTCAGGTTCCCATTTTTTACAGTCGCAATTCTCGAAGCAGAGGCGAAATTTTCAATATTGAAGCGGGAACGGAGAATGTAGTAAGTAGTTCGCAGTGGATTCGTTCTGAAATTCAAATGTCCTAACAAAGTTGGTCGCCCCGGGCTTCTCTCACCACCAACTATCACCATCGCCATCACACAACTTCATTATTTAGCACCGCGACCACCACAATGTCGAACCCGGAATAAAATGTCTCTAGAACCGTGTTATTTAACACTCAACTATGCCACTATCTCTTCCGTGGTTCAAACTTTTCATTAGACCACTATATTTATATTTGCCTGATAGCTACATTTTATGTAATTCGCTGAAATCATATACAGTTCCAATGATTCACATCCCTTCAATAGAATAGTTATAATAATCAAACCAGAGGGTGAAATAATATTATTTCAATTTTGTGAAATTTAGGCCAGTACTAACGTACGGTGCAGAAACATGGGTTATTACCAAGACTGAGGAGGATAGGCTACTTAGGTTCGAGCGGAAGATTCTTAGGAGGATCTTGGGTCCTGTTCAGGAGGCACCGGGACTATTTAGAATTAGACGGAACGATGAGATTTACTCATTATATAAGAGCGTGAACGTAGTGCAGTTCATTAGGGCTTTAACATTAGGTTGGGTTAAAGAGCAGGAGGGATAGTATCGGAAATACTATCCAGCAAGCCTGTGGGTAAGAGAAGGCAGGGTAGACCTAGGCTAAGGTGGGCGGACGAGTTCTATAAGGTAGTTAGGAGTTTAGGAATTAATAACTGGAGGAGCATTAAGTGGAAGATGCTGGGGCGGGAAGCCTTGGTTCATCACTGAACTGGAGTGCTTATGATGATGATGATGATTTTTTGAAATTTGTATATTCGTATATATAATATAATAAAAATAAATCCATCTATATACCTATGTGTATGTATACAGACTATGACATACTTCTTAAACTTTATGTAAAGATATTTCAAATAAGCTTAAAGTATTCCTGAAAACTCTAATAAAAGCTGGAATAAAGACAACTAATATAACTTGTTTGATAGCCAAGTGAAAACCAAAATATATCAAAGGGAATGAATTTTATACAATTATTTAAAAATCTTGAAGCAAGCTTGTTGACTGTATGCTTTATTTCATAACTGTAAGTTGCTTTGTTCAATGAATTCTTATTTATACGTTTAATGTGAAAAAGGGAAACAATAAGATGTTTACAATGAATTCTGACATTAAACCTGATGGAAAATTCTAAAAAATATAAAATAAAGAGTTGGAATGTAATGAAAAGCACGCATTGTCGGATAATGGAGAACAGGGAAAGCCACTCTTCACGGTTAAAGCCGAGAATTTTTCCCAATCCAATCGATTACTCCAACTTCGCTGAAACAAACAAATAACGAACCTGAGCTCTTTAAACTTTAGCTTTTAACAATAATACCCCGCATAAAATGGCGAAAGTACATAAGTCCTTCTTACGTTTAGGATGCCGTAGAATTCGTCTACGTGATTTACTCTAACAAATTATTTACATACTTAAAGACTATCATTATTATAAACGAAAATTAATTTAATCTAGAAACGATTGTTGCATTTGTAATTTAATGCATGGCTTGAAATTAATTATAAGAGTGTTTCAGATGCTTTAGTCGATCTCGGTGCTTTACTATTTTACAGTCAACAGTCTCTTAAATACTGTTGTACTTAAATAACAAGGTTGTTAATATTTGAATGAATATAACACAATATTATTAATTACTAAATATTTTAAATTTATTCCAATGAACAGATTGACATTCATTTGTTTTATTTTTTACACAATTGCAACAGAAAAGCTTCTTTTAATCTAAATAAAATGTATATGTAAAATATCTTTGGGTCTCATGATTCTTGGGGCCTCTGGGTCTTCGATTTGTTTAGAAGACCACATTTGTGATTTTTTTTAATTAAATATTTTTTTACTGAAATACTGAATAGACAAAAAATTTCATTCTGTGAGAAATATGTATATTTTTTTTTAATTTGACCACTTTGTTTTTGAGGTGACTGTTGAAATGTCATACTGTATTACAAATATCGGTGTGTGTCTTTTCCCAAAAAAAATATAAAGAATTTTGGTTGACGGTTAAATTGACTGATGTTCGTGTAGAGGTTAACTTTAGTTAGTTCAGGTTAACTTGTAGAACCTGAATCTAATGCACCGTATTTAATCATTAATAAAATAAAGAATACAGTTTTTTTAAATATAATTAATTACTTCTCTTATAAGAGCATCCTTGGTCGCGAGAAAATTCTAGAATTAATTTAAAATCTAACATTTTTCGCCTTGCTGACTACGTTGAATGTGAAACGCTCGTCTAAAATTTATTACTCTAGTTTTTGGTTTCGTTGCATCGCAATTTTCATATAATAAATACACTCGTATTACAACACGAAGACATATTTCCTACCACTTTAACTAAACCCGAATATATTTCACCTCTTTATATTCAGTAGTGGAAGCTGAATCATATTTTAAATGCAGTGTCTGTTCATCTTGTGTGGCTTTCAATTGTCACCATAAACCAAGCGAAATCCCGATTATGTACAACAAAAATTTGATAACTGGCTTTAAAACACTATTTGGTGTTAGTTTTTTTCGCGCTATAAACAGATTAGACTCGAGTTAATAATGTTTAAAATACAGTTTTGCATTTTTCCAAAGCGGCATCAATTTAAAAAATTGCTTTTCAGAAAGCGACTGCCTGAAAACGGAAACTCGTTAGGAGGCGGTTTCATGGCGGTAGGAAGTGGCTTGCAATACTATACGCATAATTTAAATTTATATCTAAACATACAAAGAATCTATACATAAACAACATGTTTTTTATTCATACTAAAATAATTAAATTGAAGAATAAACACATAACATGTAATCCATCTGCACCACAATTAATGGTCCAAGTCCGCTAGTTAATCTTTTCAATTTTTAATTTTTATTTTAAAAAGTTTGAGAATCTTGCGTGTTTACTTATTAGGCGATTGAGCGCCTGATTTGAATTTGTATTATTATAAGCATACTTCATAGAATTAATGAAACAACAATAGTACGTAAACAAAAACATATGTGAAAAAAATCTTAGGCACCCTTTAGTATATTTTTTTTAATGATCGTACTGGCATTACATAATTACGATAAAAAGATTTTAGCGTTAATTAAAAACATGTTGTATTCAAGTAAACACATTTTAGGATGTATATTCGATATTAAATATTGATTACCCCCGTTGTTCATCATTTTAACTCGTTACATTATCTAAATTTTAGACTAATAATCTACAGTACTTTTGAACATTTATATACGTATTACGGTGGTGTGATTTCATCTTTAGGCATATGGAGTCTTTAGTAATAAATTGGTGCCATTCATGCGCATCTCCTGAAACTTTATTCTGAAAAATTACACTTACGTTCGCAATCCCCGAAACCACAAAAGGCAGTCTTTTCGTGCTGTTAGTTGTTTACAAATGTCTGTGAATTAATAACACAGAACATACTAACACTTTACTTAAAATAAGCTGAATGTTGTACGAAATCAGGTATACCTACTCAAAACGAATTCTAACAACATACGTTATCCACAAAGTCACTGTAGCTTGCCATTTTAGATTTACTTATTCTTCATATGTAGGTTATTCTTAAACAATCTATTTTACTTTACGTCTTTACTAGTTATAGTGAAGACGCCTCAATCTTTCTGATGGTGGGGTGTGTTGGTAACATGTTAGTAAGCGTATATCGACAGGTTTGCATTATACCGGTGTTGGTGTGGTTTCAACCACTGCTTGTTGAAAGCACACTATCACTTGTATATCAGCATCAGAACGATTGAGGCGTCTACACTATAATTGAAAATATCAAGTGTCCTATTACAGATCATATAGGTACACCCTGAAACTGGTTCAAACGGCAAACGTGGAAGGATCATATAAGATGCTACGTGTAAATCCATTAATAATGAACAATGGGATAGTAAAAAGCAAACGTTAATGTGCTAATGTTACTTTTATTTTTAGTTTTATGGTCTATAAAAATAACATTTATTTTGAGCAACCATTTTTTAATTATAAAAGAATGAGAAAATTTATTTTTGTGTGTATTATCTTCGTATCAACATATCATAATGGTATGTATGCAATATACAACATATTTCAACTGGCAACACTGTCCACGGAATTTGACAGTTGTGAGTGGGAGAAGGTGTTGAATGCTGTGATGTGAGCAGCGTTTAAACGAATTATAGGCAAAAGGAGAAGCTTTGGTCATTATACAATCACTATAATTTAATAAACACAATCATTCTATAATACCATAATCGAAATATTCAATTAACCTCAATTTTAAAAACATTGAGTAAACAAAGCAATTGTTATCAAGTATCGAGTAACCAAATTGCCTTTGACACAATACAATGAGAGATTGTCACTCGTCTTAGTGGTCATTCATCCCGACGTTCTTAATAAACCGGCCCAATTGCCCCGCTATTCAATGTTGATATCTATTCTCTGATTACAATCTACACAATGTGTTTGATAATTTTACAATATTAAATTAATTTTTCTCTCAATATGTGTCAAAAGTAACAGTATGCTTCCATAATTCATTTTGTTTAATATTTCTCTACCCATAAATATGCTAATTTATTATTCTTATAAAAACATCCAATACATTTTGTACTAAGATATGTTCTTTAACATTTCAGGTCAGCTGGTAAAGAATGACAGAAGAATGTGAGGATGATAAAAAGTGAGTGCATTTAATCTTAATCTTTATCATTGGGAAATATTTGATTTTTTAAACAACTCATTCAAGTATAGTAATTAAAATATCACTTACTAAAATGCCGATACAGTCCAAATATATCAATGACACAATAAAAATCAACACTATCATTGAATATTCCTAGTAAGTGACAAATTTAATTCTTAAAATGCAATTTCATAAAAAAGTAATTCATATTAATATTTTTTTGTTGTATCTACATATGGAACATGACGACAGATCATATTGCAGCAAAATGTACAGTGAAAAGTTGCATTATTATCTACATTATTGGTCATATTTTTCTGAAACATTACAGATAAGATACTATACGGGATAAAAAACAACAATCAATACATTTCACATTGTATACTTAACATCAAGTATTTTTTCATTGATTTTGTTTAGAAATTGCGATATATTTTGTACATTTAAGAATGGTTACACAATATAAAGTCTTTTTTTATTTTTCTGGAAAATAAAAAAGGTTTATACCAATGCACAAGGCACTATTTATTTTGATAATTACAACATAAGCAAAATCAACCACTATCGGTGGAAACAACTAGCCAAATTGTAAAATCAATATTATGTTATTTTCAACTAAAAGCACCAGACAAAAAAAAATCTGTTATTATTTTAACTGTATATTACGTAGTTCTCTTTTTAATAAACAATCAAACTTCATCGGCACTTTTTTAAAGTTAGTTTTAAGAAGAAGTTCTCTACTGATTTGCATCGCGCGTTAAAATCAACATAATATATTTTATTGAAGTGACTTTTTATTGAAACAACAAATAGTCAACTGATGATATGTAATGCGTTCAATATTAGAGATATTACGAACCTTTGATTCCTATTCCCAAAGCTCAGATTTTCAGATTGATTGATTGGAAACTTGAAATACCGTGAATCATCACCCCCAACATACAGGTTTAAAGATAAATCGATACGGATACACGGCGAATCCCACTTCTCCTGTTCTCCTTCATTTGTTTTAGATTTATTGAATCATCATGTTTGTATTATTTATTTATAATAATATAATACTTCTAGCAGTTGAGTAATACTACTACTACATTTTGTTTTCTACTCTGATTTTGCTAAACTCACCTCTGTAACTTCTCTAATTAAATATTGTAGTAGTTAACATTACTGATATTCTAAGCGAGAAGATTGATTTCATTTCCCGGTATCAATATTTTGTTTTACTATTCTCAGCCAGTAAATATAGTATAGTGAACTAAAATCTGTAGACTCATCGCTTTTCAAATGAACTGAGAAATTAACAATACTAATTATTCCATAAACTAACCAAAAAGGACTCCTGTCAATGGAGAAGGTGTCATGATATTTATTATTTATTTAATTATTCCCAATAATGGCCACTCATTATTTAAGAATAAAATGTTTCAAGTAAATACATAAAACTTGCAATATCCATATCATATTTTGCACCATCAGATTTTTTTGTAGTAATCAATAAGTAAATGTAAAATACTATTTATTATAAGTTAAGGAACCCTGCAAATATGTATAATTATTGTCTAACCTGGTCATCTTTAGAGACCAAATTAATATTACAATGTATTAAGATTCCCCAGGTTATTTATATGTATAATAGGAAGCGCCACTTATCTTAGTTTGACTGTTAGTCAATGCTAAATGTATTTACGTGTATAATATTCTTAATTAAAATTGTATATGTGGCATCAGATTTATTATTAGACCCGATTTTTACACGTCCATACAATTTTTCTAATGAATGACGTCAATCGTCTCCCTAGAAACCCCACACCCTAATTACTCCGGTTATTATTTCTACTCTCAATAGGACAAATATTTATATTATAATTATAAAGCCGCAATTTGTAACTCTCATGTAATCTCTATTAATCATCTGACAGTTCTCTGCTTCGACATTTATTTAATTAATTTTATCGACGCATTAGAATGATAAGATAAATCTTGTTAAGAGTCACTTTACAGATTGTGTCACTTATTTCCGATTTTTTTAAATACATCTTTCGCTCTAATTTTAAATCTCGCTCTGTTTAAAAACTCGCTAATTAATACAATTTATATGGTAATGAATAAACAATGGCCATTCTCATACACGTCAGGGGTCGACACACTTCATTACATATTATGATTAGAAAGTTTATTTCTTGTTGTAAAAATAAACGGCCGTGTTATTGGAAATGGTAAAATTACTTCCAACAGCAATTATAATTTATAGGTACAATAATTGATTCGTCTATTTCTAAAAAAATCATCTTCTCCGTATTAATTCATTCTAAGAAAAACATGATGATAAGATGATTTTTACATCATTAATAGCTACGGTTATTTTCCATTTGTGGACTCATTTTTTTTAAACCGGACAGTATGATTTTTATTTTTTATAAATTGATTAAAATGCATCGAGAATTCTGTATCAAAATATTTTTATGACTCATGATGGATATTTGTTCAAATATAAAAATCTTGTGTACACAATCGCCGGCCATAGGTTGCCAAGCCCTGATAATAGGGTGTCTTTTAATTAAATTAAAAATAAAACTTATAAGATTATGACCGAACAAACCGCACTAGTTTATCGTTTTAATAATGATAATTTTAAATTTAATTTGTTTTAAGTATAAATTCACTTCGTCGCGTTCGTTCCATTTGAAAACTCTCCAATATTACTGTATTATTCTTTAACAACACTTTCACTCTATAAATGAATTTTACGTTATTTATCGTGAATTCATTTCTCATTTCCAAATGTAAATATTACAATACCAATTTATCTAACGTGTATACGTGTTATCGATCGTATACATATCTAGAATTAAATAAGGTTTTGAATCTAATAGAATAATAGTTTATATTCAGTGTGTTTATTTTATCGAACCACGTCCCGAAGAAAGTTAATTATATCTAGAATGACTAAAATGGACATTTATAAAACAATATTAGTACATTTGATCGAATAACCGCGGTGGGGAAACCACATGTTAGCTCGAAGAATATTCATAAATATTTAACAAAACGAAATGTATATACTAAATTAGATTTTGATTTATAGCAATGTTTTCAATCAATCACAGCAATAACACTTCTGGTATGCCGGCCTATTTTATTTTCAACTTCTTAAATAATTTAAATATAAAAATTATTTTGATCGGAAGAATAAGGTGTAAAGAAGTTTTTTTTACAAAATATTGTAAAGTATACTTGTGGTAATAATTAATATCTAAAGAGTATTTAATAATATTTTACAATTATTAAAGTTTTCTCTACTATTAGCTTTGAATATTTTTATACGCATAAATATTTTCTTTCATTAGGGGAAATATTCTACTTTTGTTGAGACTTGCTTGAGAGTCATAGGTACCGAATTATACAATTAATAAACAATATGTATTGTATTATTTTTATTTAAAAATGTGGTCTTTAGATATCAGCAACGGGGCAATATATTTTTTTAAACATTTATCTATTTTTGTATTTGTTTTCTGTAAGTGTCGTTTACAAATAATCTAACAAAGTAAAAAAATATTATATATGTAATAGGAAAAACGATCGACATTAAATGATTAAAATTATCACTTGTAGCTTCCATGTGTACACATTTAGTTATACAAAATTTACAATTTTTGTATAGTGATAGTCATAATAAAATATGCCGCGAACTGTGCTCATTAGTCAACTATAATAATTATATATAATCACCGTTATTCAGGATATTTTTCTCGTTTTATTTTATAAATAAAATAATCATATCTTGACGAAATATCCGATGATTTGTGTTGGGTGATTTTAATCAATAATTTAGTTTGTTTATCATGTATCAATTTTTAATCATATACAACATGTCTTTTATTGATACTAAAATAATTAAATGTAAGGAATGGTACATTAAATGTAACACAACCACACTTTTATTAATTAGGCTAGTTAAACTTGTCAATTTTAAATTATTATTGTAAAAAGTTTCAGAATCTTGCGTATTTACTTATTAGATGATTGACCGCCTGATCTGAATTTGTATTATTATAAGCATACGTCATAGAATTCACGAAACAACAATAGTACGTTAACAAAACATAACCCAAAACGGCACACACGGTCAGCAACCTGAGACATTATGATAACATGTTTATAATATTACTTCTTGTTCAGCGACATTAGGAGTTATGACAACATAATTGTTTATTCATTTGAACTTGACCTTGAAAATGAATTTTGTTTTTGTTAGTCTATGATGACCTCATATATTCACTCATTATTATAATCGAAGATTCTCAAGCTGTCATAATATTTTTTTATATACAAAAAAATGCTTACGCCCGTTTTAGTATATTTTTTATAATCGTACTGGCATTACATAATGGAGATAAAAATATTTTTATATATGACTACCACTAACAGGTGATCCGAAATGTGGAACTAAATTTTACGATACCCTACCTCCTCTTTAAATATTCTCACTGATTAAAAATCCTTCCTTTATGCATTGTTTGTTTTGAATTTAATCAATTAATGATGGTCATTCACTCTGTATTAGAAATGTCACGGTGAGACAAAATAGATATAATTTATAATCTTTTGCGCACGATCACAAAACCAAACAAGATCACGATATCGGATAAATTGTTGGTTACGAAATCCATGGTCACACTATATTGACGGCTCATGTCATTGCGGCGTATCTACGTTACTTGATTCAGTATACGGTGAGCCTCTGTCGAGTCCGCTTGTACATTCTACAGAGTTTCACCACTTCATCAACACTTTCTCCGGCGTGTGTTTGTGATCTAGTTAAAGCATTTCTTTCTCAATACAAAAACATCTGGAAGAATTGACCTTTTCACAGCCAGTGCACAAATCTGTTGGCATTCATTAACCTAGTGTAATAAATATTAATAAGGCGCCATTCATTCAAAGATCGATATCTGATAATTCATAGCTTTTCATCAAAACATTCCAGTTGTGTTAGTTTAGTGTGAAAAGTGAGATGACCATGATTCTATTCATATAATTCAGCTATTTGTTGGAAATAACCATGATGAGCAAAGCCATCAAGTACCACCGTCTTGAAGATGACGATTCTGATATATTGATAAGGTAAACGTTGTGTATTTCTTATCGAAAAATTAACTCTTAAGATTGTTACTGTTGATTAGCTTGTTAAAAATTTGCTTAACACAAAGTCCAACACAAAAAAATCGGCGCATTTCCCTAATGAATTTTATATTATCGCATAATTATGCTGCGTATTCACTAATAAACATGTTTTTTTTATATCGTTTTAGAAATACTAATTCAGGACGTAAATTAATATTTTCATATTTTTTTATATACACATTTTTTGAGTTTTTTTTATACTCAACATCGTGTTAAATGTCTGTCGGTGATCTTAATTATTACTAGTATTACAGGTCACCAACAGAACGGCTCTATCCGAAAAATCCCTACATTGATTAATTAAATTAATTGCTGATTTATTTATTTATATATGCGTCGAGATGTTTTTTTTACGAATTTTGGTGTCTGTCGGTGATTTTAATTATTACTAGTTACACAGGTCATCAACAAAGCCGCTTTATCAGACTTAATATTTACCTTACAATCCAGGAAATCAGGGTATACCTGAATCGAGACCATCGATCGGGTTATAATTAATATTATTCCCGATAGTCGCAATAATTGATCAAATCAATATTAATTTATGTAAAATATTCTAGTTAGGTTATTTGCTTAATTGAAATGTATAAAAATAGTCAAAATTGTCATGTTTTTTTTAATCCACTACTTCTATTAAATATGTCGCTTTATTCTGAAATATTGTAAATTATTAATATAAAAGGTCACGTTCTCATTTTCATGTGGGATTTCGATTGCACAATATAATTTACAATTAAACTCCAATCTTTAAACATCATAAACAAATTAGTTTTTTTACAATTTTAATAATGAGATTGTAAAAAATCACTATATTTCTAAATAAATCAATCGAATCAAATTTTGGATATGAAACTGTTTTTATTTAATTCAGAATTAGAAACTGTTGTAAAATTCTCCTTGAACGAAGCCTATAATAATTAAGATTAAACACACTTTATAATAATTTCGTAAGCATTTTTACTCGATCAGATCTAAATTTAGTCATTTTAATCAACAAATATTCTACTGTCTATGTTATCTGGGTTATAAAAGAGGCCTTCTCAATACCCAAGAATTTAATATCTGACGTGCCTGTACTTTCAGGAATTCCCACCTATTCCAGGATAATGGTGTCACCCACAAGTATTATTTAAAAATATTCCCAATAAAAACAAATCGTAAATATTATTATGATTACTACGCAATCTCCATACAATCAATTGCTCTCAATTGTCCACGCAAACTTTTTAATTTAGATCTATTGTATGAAAACAATATTGTCGTGTGACTGAATTCATCATCATGCACATCGCAATGATCTAGGTCTGTTAGACTTTGATAGAAATTATAATTAAAACAAACACATATTCTACTAGCCATGAATTAAAATTTGCAATTCAAACTCGATAAGCTTGTAAACAAAAAAATAATAATTTCATGTCACATATTTGCTTTGGGGGAATTTTGTACATTTCAATCATCCATTAAGTTTTTATAAATTTGATGGTTTGTCGCGATTAAAATTTACGACCAAAGAAAAGAATGGAAGCTGTCTGAATCAAACTACTCTTTGATTCTTATTTTCGTAGAGCAAATTTCAAAGTTTATGCATGCTCAGATGAAAGCTAGTTAGTAGTAAACCGCAAAACCTGTTAGGATATTAGTGATTTATTTTATCGTAATAATTTCTCTTTTTTCAGACAATTGACGAAATAAAAATAATCAAATATTTTTCTTTTTAATTGGTTTTTTTATAAATTATCTTTTATATAATTTTTGTACGTGTTATTCTTCTATTTCTTATTACCAAACCTCGGCCAAGAGGATGAAACAACAGTTTTTCAATTACTCTCAATTGTAGAATACTGCGCGGTTGATGTTTTTATTAATTGGTAAAATTTATTATTCTTTTGAATTTTTCGGATATTAGTAGAATAATATTGACACATAATAATATTTTTTTTTTTTTAAATTAACATTCAACTTTATAATTTATCCCTTGAATATAAGAAGTATGATAACTGTAGATGTATATCATGTTATGTTTTGTATAAATGTTGGAAAATATGAAATAAAAATTACAATAATGAAATAATAAAGTAAATCGTTGCAGAGCTCGAATACGTCAAAATACTTCATTACACCCACTGGTACTAGATCTTTTGATGCTTATTTTAAATAATGTATATGTCTTAATTATATTAAAATATGTAATTAATTCGGTTGTAATTATGCGGCCGGTTTCACAAGAGTTAAAAATCGATACCGGTTTTTACACTTCCTCAACCTAGGTTCGGATATCACCAATCTCAGTCGCCAGATTATCTCTATGCGTGTCTTAAGTTTGACATTTACTCTACAATATTTAGCTGATTATGATCTTTAAGTAAGGTGTAAATAAAATTTTCAGTCTGCTCTATTAACACATAAATTATTTATTTTTATTTGGAAGTATTTTTATCGAAAGCAACGTAAATATAGACTTTCGATAAATGCATTATTTATATTATAAATAAATAATAAATTTTATAAGACTATTTTATTAAAAAGTACGGGGAAATCCGTTTTTATTCAACATGATGGAATTCCATATTTCATATTTTGTTATAGTTCGTATTTATGCTTACCATACATTTTTTTATCGTCAATGACACTTCAATTTAGGTAAAAAGACTTTTTGTGACATATCAATAATAAATCTGCTAGTCATGTTGTGTATGTTATATCCGTATTTAAACAGTTTGTCAAATATTTAATAAAATAGTTATATAAATTATCTCAAACAGGTGTTCTAACCTTCGCGTGGTACGGAACTAGAGCAAGACTTAAAACCTTTCACTTTTTAACAAGCGTTTGCAGCCGTAGAGAAAATTATTTTTAAAAAAATATATAAATTATGCTAATTTACTTTCATAGTTCAATTCGTTCGAGTGTGATGTTTTTATTCATTCATATTCACATATTATATTTTCAAAGTAAAATATTCGAGCCACCTTTATATGTATGAAATATAAATATCCAGTCGTGATGTGGGTTCAAATTATACATTGACTGGTGATATATTGTCTTATTATAAATTCTGCGATTCAAAGAATAAATATCTGTTACCTATAAATTTTTTACAAGGTATAAATATATTATTGTCCCGGAAAATGTACAATAATTAATCATAGATAAGATATTGTGAGATTCTAATAAACAATACGATCAAAAACCTATCGAATAAAAACTAAAACAACATTAATAAATGTTTTTGACAAGAAAGATAATATTATTTTTTTAACTTATTAGTAGAATAAGCATCAATACATTAAGATCATCATCGTTATTAGCAGTATTTTCCATAGTATTATTTAAAATTCAACTAAAAACATTAGTATTTTTTTTCGTACAATAATATTTAAAAAAGTGTTGTTGATTTGATAATATGTATTTCTTTTAATCATATTAAACGTAGATTTTTTAGAACCAAACAGAGCTTATTTAATTTTACTAGGTATAAAGGTATGTCCCCTTTGTTTTAACTAACTGTAATTTTACCACGAAATAACCTTGTACCGGCGTTTTTAGATGACCTCGCTATTTTTTTTTAAATATCTTCATTAATTGAATAAAAATACTAAATATTAATAATCACTATTTGATTATGATAGGTACGCATACGATAACGAATCTTTTTTTAATACGTCTTAGTCACCATTTATAATACATATGTGTTTTTACAATACAGAACCGGTTAAAATAATCAGAAGCTTGTTGTTTATATGAATTTACCCTTTAGTTGCCATTCAACTTTATTTATTTATTATATCAATTGGTTTTCTTTCGCGGTGGAAAAGAAAATGCAAGCGTTTCGCTTTCGAAACCGCCGATAATTTTTTTCACCACGATTAATCATTCATTGTTTATTTGTTTCTCCATAAGAACGAATGATTTATTAATCATTAATTAAGATTGCTGTTTATCGTTTGCCGCAGAATTGTGATAATGCTACTAATTTTATGCTTGTTTTTTTTTGTATTCGATAAAATCACTCAAAACGGATGAGAATTGATTTACGTAAACATACTCGTTTATTTAATTCTGGTATTTTTATTTGATAGTGAGTCGTACTAAGTATTCGTGCGTGTAGGGATAGACTATAGTTTGGTATAATTGGTGTATACACATACGCACCGCACGCACACACTCCCATTACACTATTATATTGAGTTCGCCCGTAAGTGTAATTTCGTGCTGGCTTTTGTCCACTTTATATCTAATCGATGATGGCCCAATTAAGCCATAATCAGTGCCGTAACAATTAAATGATATTTTCTTTAAATGTTTTAATATTCATTTATATTTTGTTTATGTTGATGATTTTGTAATATTAATTTTTTCAAATTAGTTCCGTGCGCACTGCAATGTCTCATTGCGCACGACACACAACCTCTCGACCAATAGGAGACCGGCACTGATCCCCTTCCTGTATTTCTCCCCCTCCAATTGGTCGAGTGGCATTGTTTCGATTTGGGTTCGAAATTCGAAAGTTTGAATCTCGTATCGCGCAGACACGCTCGTCTCTCATTTTCGTACCCCATAGTATTTAGTGAATCATCATAAATATTTTAATTCTAATCAAAATATTATTTATTTGCATACAAATCGTTGCCGTACGAAAAATAAATATCTACCGCAATCGGATTATTGGCTTAACGCAATCGCTTCTCATGTTTGTGATTTCTTATCTCTCAAAAAAACATTACCCAATTATTAACTGTTAAAAGGTATATTTTAGTTAGAAATTAAAGTTGCCTAACTTGACGGGCGTCGACCTCAGTAAGTGTATGGTTGGCTGCACTTAGAAAATGTTCTTAAAAATAATATTGTTTTAAAATTAATTGGATAAAAGTCTATATTCCAAATGCATATGACCTTGTGTTATTACTCAAGACTCCGTGTTGCAAATAAATAATAATGATTATACATTTTGTTGTATTTTAATAATTAACAGACTTGAATTTGCACACTTTAAATGTTTATTGGTAATGAATAATATACATTTCCTAGTTATTTTTATACAAAGTCTATTTCAAATAAATAGTTCTAAGTGTTTAAAAATATGTACTGGCAAAGATTAAAAAATAAAGGGTTTGTAATCGTGCACATCAAATCTGAAAGTAATTCATTATAACTAATATATTTTTTTTATTACAGATATACCGACGATGATCCTCCTGCATCTTCGTTGGCTTCCACCAGGATAATAATTAATGGTATGACATGTATGTCATGCGTAAAAACAATAGAAAATGGTGTTTCTGAAATCCCCGGTCTTGTATCCATAAAAGTAATTAATTTTCTTAGGTTTTTCATTGCATATCCTAGATATTGTTAAATTTTTATTATTATGTAGGTTGAGCTCAAAGAAAATGCAGGATATGCCAAGTTCCTCCCGTCACAGACATCGACAGAAGTCATCGTCGAACGAATTGAAGAGATGGGATTCGAAGCAGCTGTCGATAGAGCTCATACTTCCATCGATGCATTGCCCTCGCATTCTTCACCTCAATTATGTATTATCGGAGTTGAAGGAATGACGTGTAATTCATGCGTTAAAAATATTGAAGGTATACTATTGATAAATATGTTAATCTCAAAAATTTACACAATTACAAATAATATTGTTTAAAGGTACAATAAAAGAAAAGCCGGGCATAGTCAATATATCTGTAAGTTTATCCGATAAAAAAGCAACCGTGTCATATGAATTAGGAAAAACTACCGCGGGTGAAATATCTACTTGGATTTATGATATGGGGTTTGATACAAATGTTATTTCTGATGATGGAAAATCTCCTCAAAGAGGTTCGTACACATTTAAATCATCAAATAAATTATTAAACATATGTAGTTACACATTCAATGTTAGTTTTATCGTGAGATTTTATCACAAGTTACAAGGACTTTAAAGTGTATTTTGCTCCTACATTTGTTTAAAATTAATTTAATTAGTTATAATGTATTTATTATATGATGACATTAAACAATATTTTTTCAATTAATTCTTACTCACTTTGTAAAATTCAGATTTAATTAAAAATAAAATTCAATTTAAACAATTCCCTTTCAGAAACAAATGATTTAAAATCTCAATCATGCGGTAGTAATAATATAAATAATTGTGTGAAAAGCGAACAACAAAATGTGATATTAGATGATGATGATTCATTGAAAACATGTGCTTTGCATGTCAAAGGAATGACATGTGCTTCATGTGTTGCTGCAATTGAAAAGCACTGTGCCAAAGTTTATGGTGAGTTTTCACATAAATTAAAGGAAATTTTCAAATACATAATTGTTTTTAATTATATTTTAGGTGTTCATTCTGTGGCTGTCGCTCTTCTGGCAGCCCGAGCAGATATTCATTATTTTCCAGAACATGTTAGTCCTTCAGATATTGCTCGAGCAATAACGGAACTCGGTTTTCCATCCGAAGTTTTGCATGATTCGGGCTCTTCTGAAAAAGAATTAGAATTAACGGTAAAACTTAAAAATATTCATTGCGTAAATCTTTCCTACCATAATATTAATAATCATTTTACAATATGCAGATTAGGGGTATGACTTGCGCATCTTGCGTGAATAAAATAGAAAAGACTGTTCTTAAACTTCCCGGTGTTATATCAGCAGCTGTGGCTTTAACTACTCAAAGGTAGATAAAAATTGACACTAACCGGGTTTAAACTTATTATTAATGTTTGTAATTATTTGTTTCCAGAGGTAAATTCAAGTTTGGCGGCGATAAAATAGGTCCTCGTGATATTTGTGAATTAATCGAAGGCCTTGGCTTTGAAGTATCGATCGTCAACAATAAAGATAGAAATACTAAAGATTGTTTAGAGCACAAGTGAGTAATCAAACCATCTTAAATTAGAATATGACTATGTTTGTATTAATACCTTTTAAATTCATGATAGAGAGGAAATCAGAAAATGGCGGAATGCATTTTTAGTATCCTTAATCTTCGGTGGCCCTTGCATGGCTGCCATGGCTTACTTTATGGGCATAGCGTCTGGTTCTGAACACGGATCTGACTGCTGTGTTGTTCCAGGTTTATCATTAGAAAATTTAATTATGTTTCTTTTATCAACACCAGTGCAGGTAATAATTTATTTAAATATATCCAGGCACTATTTACAATTAATTAATGATTGATAGGTTATTGGTGGTTGGCATTTCTACGTACAAGCCTATAAAGCTTTAAAACATGGCACAACAAATATGGATGTTCTTATATGCATGACAACAACCATAAGGTGAGTTAATTAATAGTTTTCAATCAAATTTTTCTTAAATTTATTGTCTATTTCAGTTATACGTATTCAGTATGTGTTGTATTGGCAGCCATGATTCTTCAGCATCATTCATCACCTCATACATTTTTCGATACACCTCCGATGTTATTACTTTTCATATCTCTCGGAAGATGGCTTGAACACATAGCAAAGGTAGATATGTATTAAAGATATTATTTTTTTATAAATAAGCTTCCTCTGAGGGACAACAGTTTTTAAAAATCAGGGGCATTGTCCTCTTACTTATCATTTATTTTATTGATATAATTTCAGGGCAAAACATCAGAAGCTCTCTCCAAACTTCTCTCTCTCAAAGCTACTGAAGCTATTCTTGTAGAAGTAGGTCCTGATTATACTATAATTAGAGAAAAAACAATCGCAACTGATTTAGTTCAAATGGGTGATATTATAAAAGTAGTTCCTGGTTCTAAAGTACCTGTCGACGGCAGAGTGGAATGGGGACATTCCACATGTGACGAATCATTGATTACTGGTGAATCAATGCCCGTTCCAAAGAAAGAAGGTACATACATATTGTATAAAAATTAAAATTAGCAGCAATATACATAATAGATAATTACTAATTTAGGGTCTGCTGTAATTGGTGGAAGCATAAATCAAAGAGGTGCGCTGCTCGTGAAAGCAACTCATACGGGAGAAAATGCAACTTTGGCTCAAATTTGTCGTCTGGTGGAAGAAGCCCAAGTCAGCAAAGCTCCCGTTCAACAATTAGCTGATAAAATTGCTGGGTAATATTAATAACAAACTTAACTTGCTAAACCAATATTGATTTGATTATAATTCATTACAGATATTTTGTGCCATTTGTGATTGTCCTTTCATTTATTACTCTCATATGTTGGATTATAACTGGTTATATCGATATTACTAAACTTCCTAAATATGTAAGTTATCATTATTTACTATTTATATTCGAGTATATAGAAGATATTTATTTTAGGGAATGAGCAGTATGGGCCGCGGAACTAGTACAGAAATAATAATTTCAACAGCCTTTCATTTCGCCTTAAGTGTACTCGCTATTGCTTGTCCTTGCGCTCTCGGATTAGCCACACCCACAGCTGTAATGGTTGCCACAGGCGTCGGCGCCAACAACGGAATACTCATTAAAGGAGCTGAACCTTTAGAAAATGCACATAAGGTTCGTTAATTTTACATGTTGGACTAACAATTCATACAATTTTATATAAAAATCTATTGAATAGGTGAAAACTGTTGTGATGGATAAAACGGGCACAATTACATACGGACAGCCGACAGTGGCTAAACTTACTCTTTTCAAAAATTTCCAAGGTCTATCGAAGTTACTGGATTTCCTTCTCACAGCTGAATCAAATTCTGAACATCCCGTTGCTTTCGGTTGGTTTTTATCAATTTCTCATTTTTGAAAGTGGTTTAATCATAAGTTTGTTTTAGCTATTGTAAAATTCTGCAAGGAGGTATTAGGCAATGGAACTCCTGGAAAATGTGGTAGTTTTACATCAGTTCCCGGTTGTGGTCTCAGTTGCTACGTTTCTCCAAGATCTGAATTACCCAATAATGAACTTAAGAATTTTATCAATAATTTAGGGTATGACATATAATTATAATGATATAATAATCTCGATCATTTTAAATTATTTATGTGTTAATATTTTAGGAAAACTCCTCAACGTACTTACAAATTAGGAGAAGTAGACATTGAATTATGCGAAGATGAGAACGTTAAACAACGTGAAAGACTTAGTAGTATTTTGGATGTTTCCAATAATGATAATAATCAGGTAATTTCTTCTGAACTGCATTATAATAAATGTATTTAATTTAAAATAATAATTTTATGTTTAATTGTAGCTGAATAAAGAGTGTCTTGTGGTAGCAGGTAACAGAGAATGGATGAATCGTCATGGTTTGTTATTTTCTGAAACAATCGAACAAACTCTGTCAGCTGAAGAAGATCTCGGAAGAACCGCAGTCCTGTGTGCAGTTGATGGTGAGATATTTTATTTAATTAATGTGAAAATCCTATTTTATTATTTATATATTTATTTTTTTAGGTGAGATTTGGTGTTCTATATCAGTAGCTGATCAAGTTAAACCTGAAGCTGCATTGTGCATCAGAGCTCTAAAAAAACGAGGAATGACTGTTGCCCTCCTCACTGGAGACAATCGAAGAACTGCCGCTTCAATTGCTGCTCAAGTAATTAAAATTTGTTAAAAAAAAGCTTTTAAAAAGTTTATTTTATATACTACAATGTATTGTTTAATTTTTAAGGTCGGTATTAGTCAAGTTTATGCCGAAGTCTTGCCCTCGCACAAAGTAGCGAAAATTCAAAAACTACAAGAAATGGGACAACGAGTCGCCATGGTAATTATAAATCATCATTATCAGTACTACCTTGATCGGTTATTAATTTATTATACACTCAGATTGGAGATGGAGTGAACGATTCTCCGGCATTGGCTCAAGCCGACGTTGGAATGGCAATTGCAACCGGTACTGATGTTGCTGTGGAAGCGGCGGACGTTGTACTTATGAGAGTAAGCTGATATAAAAATATTAAATATCAATTTATATCTAATGGTGTTTTATAATTTCAGAATGATCTTCTCGATATAATAGGCTGTATAGAATTATCAAGGGTCACCGTCCGTCGAGTGAGATTAAATTTCCTCTTTGCTTCCGTTTACAATCTGCTCGGCATCCCGCTTGCGTCTGGCGCTTTGTCATCTTATGGATTTATATTAGAGGTATATTTTATTAGCAATTTGGGCAAAAACATTTTTAAAAATGCCATTTTTAAGATTACATACTCTTTAATTTTTCTCTTATATGATATTATGTAGTACCATAAATTTGTTTTATATTTCTATCCTGATATAAATAATTAAAAATGTATCCAAAAAGTAAAAAACAGTAGTGTCAAGATGTTAAACGAAACTAGATTAAAGATTAAAGCGTACTAAACACAAAAAACTTGAAACAATAAATCATCCGGTACAGGATTTTGAGCTGCGTCTTCTCGTTTGATCCTAACTGGTCTGACCTCTAAACTTACCAGAAGACTGATAAATTCACTTAACAAGGTTACTTTTACACACTTTAATTTTTTTTTTTTTTAATTGTTTATTGATTGTGATTAAATACTTAAATACTCAATTAAGCACACTTGAGTTGAATTTTTCAAAGGCATTAGATAGTTTTTAATTTTTTTCATATACATACATACATATTTATAGATGGCATTTACAATTTCGATTGTCAACAATTGATTTCATCTCATTATAGTTCTGTCATATTTATTAAGGAAAAATTATGTACTTATGATATTTTTATTGAATTTTACATGTGTATTTCAATATTTTGTGCTTTATCGTTGTACACTTGATAGAGATTATATGTAATATTATATTGGTTATTTTACAGCCTTGGATGGCCTCTGCTGCGATGGCGATGAGCTCCGTCTCCGTCGTTGGATCTAGTCTTCTATTAAAAATGTATGCATATTTCTTATCAATTCCCCTATTGTATACATATTTTATTTATTAATCAAAATAAATATTCTACAGGTTCCGCAAGCCCACAGCTGCCCAGTTGGAAGCTGAAAGTCCACCAGCATTAGAATCGCTCTCCGTGCAAAGAGTGGGCGGTGATAATGTCGATAATGCCACAACTCCTCTCTCTCGGTACGAAAATTACTCCATCAATTGACGACACAAAATTTTTAACTACATATTAATTATTGTATATGAAACTTCGTATGTTTTTTATTTTATTAAATATTTGTTATATTGCCATTTGATTCTTATATTCAAAACCATACAGTAAAATTCCATTAATGTTTTACCGAAAATTGAGTTGAGTGAACTATTTATTTATAACTTGACAAACTGTATGTTTTTTCAAATTATGAGTAAAATTATCTATGAATTCGGTTTACAAACCTATATTAATTAAACCTCTTTATAATAAAAATATAATTATATCAAATCCAATAAAAAAAAAAGATTTTCCAATCGAAATTTAATACTAGGTTTGTATCATAAATTGGAATAATTTTATATGTATTTTGATAACAATTGTAATACATTACCATTTATAATTCTGACTTTATTCCATATCATATTTTTTTCCATGCAAAGAACACATAAAACATATCAGGTATGATAAAAAAACACACACACACACAATCAAAACAAAACATTTTTTTTATTTGTGCAATTTATTTTATTTCTCCGCCGATACTCACCTTGTTTTGATGCTGAAAAAATATACAAATATTTTTTTAAAATATATTTTGTTATGTAATCTTTAACTGTTACTTACGGATGAATGTCCATCTTTTGAAAGCTTTATCAGTGCACTGGGAGAGATTACAACAATCTCCGATATTTATAACTTTACTATCTAAACATAGTGATAAGTTTTATCTAAACACAAATTCATTCAATTTTAAAATTATTATTTTTTTCAGATTATTCAGCCGGTCCAAGAGCAACCAGGAATGCCTTTTGGAAGAGGAGGAAATGCTCAATGTCACATTCGCCCGTAAACAAGGAAGCATTAATATTTAATTTGTAAAACTGTATTATTTTGTAAAAATGTATTCCAAAAATTACTGACCTTGTCTTAAGTGTAATTAAAATTTTATAAATATTTATTTACAAATACATATACATGCATACTATTGGTAAAATGTTTTATTTATCATTTGATGCAAATGTAATTTTTACCCACGTAAACTGTAAGTGGCTTTTAACTCCGAGATGCTAAATATTGCATACAAATCATGTATGAGAGAATTTTATTGTATTTATTTATAATGTCTAATGGCTGTATTCAATATAATAGTGTAATGAGAGTGTGTGTCGGACAGCTCTATTTGTATATGCACCAATACTATCAGCTCTAGCACTACTCTTATTACATTATTATATTGAATATGGTTGTAAGGTTAAACCATGAGAAAAAATAAGCTGTCACTAATTTTTGACACTGGAGGCTTATTTTTGTACTTTGAACAATTTTTTTTGTCTTTCTAATCAGCAAAAATAATCATATTTTATTTTAAAATAACCTTGGCTAACCTCAGAGGTCAATTTAAATATACCTTGGTTTTAAGTACAGTCAGTTATTGCAATTTTACTTTTTACTTTAAATGTCTATTTCATACAACATACACATGATGTACATATATATAAGATTATGGACAAATTTTATATTTAATTAAATTTTAGAAATAGCAGTTTACAGCAACTAAATTTGAATCCATTGTTTTTCATCGGCATATCACAGATTCCGTGTAAGCCAAATTTTAAATTAGGTCTCCTAAGAGTCACAATTCAAATGTAAAAGTATCAAATCAAATGTTTTGAGCATTCACTTCATTTATGGAGAAAAAAAAACACTTCGAATCGAATAAAAAAAAACATTGTAATATAAAAGGGTTTATTTTTCATATACATAATATATATATTTATTTATAAAGCAACAAAAACTGAGACAAATATACATTGTAATATTATATTATCATACATCTCATAGATCTCTTTCTAATGCTGAAATACAAAAATAATCATCTTACACACTACGATAATAATCAAAATAAACTTGACTCTTGTAAAAATTTGTTGCCATATTTTCGAACGAAAGCTTAATGTTGTGACATTGTGTTTTAATCGGATTGCCCACCTTTACCGAGATCATCCTAACAGTTAATATATGTGTCCATATACAAAATATATTCAGTGATTGAGGCGGCGATTGTTCATACACGAGTTGGAAAGAGAAGAAACCAACAAGCTTTATTATTATTATTCCTATTATTTATACACATTATAATCAAAGTCTAATAATTGGTGTCGAGACTAAAAACCTACATTTGCTACAGATCAATAATTTCACTATACTTTTATTATTGTTTATTAAATATACGCTGAAAGTTTTGTGGGCTTTTTATGCGAAATTTGGTCCCCAGTAATTATTCACACCACCGATGATACTCGTCAGTTTATTCTCTCGCCGAATGCACTTATCAAGTGAGGACGCTAGTCCTGGACATTTTATTTATTAATACTAATATAATCGGACTGTCAATTTATTATTATTACATTTTTGAGCTAATAAATCTACATTGTGAATTGAATCACAGTTTTTTTGAGGGATATAGAATTAAATTTAAAAAAAAAATGGCATTCAGAATGATAGCAAGACTTGAAAATCTTTGATGAATTGAGGCATCGAAAAGACAATAATAAATTCTGTAGAATTTCTTTAGTAAAATATAGGCATGGAATTTTTCACACTTCTACAAAAAAACTATTTTTTTTTTCTTAATACCTCAATTTTATAATTACAGAGAGGAAGCCTTGTAAATCAACCAATAATTATAATGCTTATAATGATGATATCAGTGTTAAAAATCACACGCTTTACCTAAAATTAGTCTCGTTTTAATATATCGCAAAAAACTTATCACAATTGGAAGCCGACGATATTTATATTCAATACATACAAAAAAAGTTTACATTAAATAATGCACATTTTTATGGAAAAAATAGCAGCGTAAATATTAATGAATTGCGTGAATGAAAAAAAAAACGTGGCTGAATCAATACCACCGATAATGCCAGAAAATTGCATGTATAAATATCAATATGACGAACCATGCAGATGAGTCTTGAGTGAGACAATTGCCTCTGTTAAACTCATCTGCTTGGTCCGCCCTCTTAATTTTTATCATTCACTTGTCCAGCCTCGTAATATCAGTGGCTGATAAAGAGCACCGAGAACAAAATCAGCTCTATAAACAGCAAGGGATAACTTGCATTGATTGTATGATGTATTTAACACTATAGTAATATTTATTCACCCCTCACATTAAGCATACAATGAAAATAATCACGAGATATTACATAATAATAAATCAGGGTGCACCTCTAGAGTGAGCAAGGAATGAACCCCACATAATCAATTAACTAACAATAGTTCTGTAACAACAGATATAGACCAGCCAGCACCGGGAAATGTCAATTATATGTAATGATACATTCAATATACAAATGTAAACTAAATATTCCGTGTGGCTAGTGTAACGTTAACAATATACTATGTATATACTACCAATAGTGTAAAAATATATTATCTATTCAGAACAAGACGCAACAACGCTTTGGAGTGATGAGAAAATGAAAATAGAATCAATATTTCTACTGACATTCTTGAAGAGCTATAATCGATTTCCGTAACAGTTCTTGATGTGATCGCGCATGCTTTATTTCCAACTCAGCCAGTTCAATCAAACTGAAATAAATACAATTATTAAATACAGCAAAGCACTTTATTCACAGGGAAAATATTTTTATATATTCTGTGGTAATATCTCCTGAAATTATACAACACAATTGAACTTCAAATATTTTAAAGGTTTTCATTTAATGCCAAAACAACCACAAAAAAATAATTTAAAACGGGCTAAATTATTATTTCTTCAGTTATTATTAATTAGTTAGTATTGTATGGCAACACATAATTTGTGTAGTTCGTTGTTATTCTTCATATCAAGTAATTCGATATATTGGTATTCCACTGTATTTTTTTTAGGAATGAAGGATGAAGATAAGTTACTTTGTAGAAAAAAAAATATCCTTGAAAAGATTTTTCCCAATTATCCCTTTCAGAGTCTAACCATTTATGGGAAGCCTATCTATCCCATAATATTCTCAATAAAAAAATAGTAAGTAACTAAATGATAAATATACATATAGATAGTAGAAATATGTAAAAAAATACCTCTTTTGGAAAGTCTGAACCCTTCGAGCCCGAAAAGATAACAATTCTTCTTCACCTCTCGAAGACATGGCTTCAAACTTTTCACATGCAGTAGTTTGAGCTCGTTCAGCCTTTGAAAATATCAAACAAAAAAATTAAAAATCAAAAGGAATTAATGAAAAAAAAGTATTTTTTTGTCGTTAGGTGAATCATTGGCATGTATAAATAATCATACCTCTTGCACTTCCAAAGGCTAGCCAAAAATTGAGATTGTAAATTATTAATATTGAAAAGCTTGAAAATGGTTAGTTTGTGAGAGAATAAATAAAATATGAACTTACAGCGAAGACATCCTTCTTTTTGGCTCTCGCTTTCTCCAAATTCCTATTAGCTGTCTCATATGTTTGCAAAAGTCTATAATTATAACAGAAGTATTACATCATCATGACAGTAATTCTATTGGCAGGTAAATTACCTTAATCTTCTAACAAGGAGGCACTTTGCTTCGTATGAATCTCTTTGATAATATCGGAATGTATCGGCTAATTTTAAATCCTGATCGGATGAAACCCGACCTTCGATTTTCTAAAGTGAAAATGAATTTTTAAAATCTGTTTAAGTTATAAATAAATCTAATTTTATTACTTTGCAGTGTTCCAAGGAGTCAGACAACTTGGTCAAAAACCTTTCCATGGGCGGCTGTTCCAATGTTGCTAAGTGAAGAATACAGCTGGACAGTTTAATATATGAATCGGCTACTTCTGTATTTTAAATAAAAATATATTGAAATGCGAAAATATAGTTAATCAATTGAATAACTATACCTTTGTGTTTACTAGTCATTTTATCAGCACGTTGCGTGGCTTCTTTCAGATGATTATTGTATTCAGTCAAGAAATTCATTTCTTGCTCAAAGAAATCGTTAACGTCTCTAACTGTTTTACTTAAATATATTTCATCAGTAGTATTACTGAATGATTTTACCTGTGATTAAAACATAAACTATTAGTACTCCTCTTTAGAGGATATAATATGTGTATATATATATATACAATCAAAAGACTTACTAATCCGCCTAGAATATCTAATCTGCCCTTAGGTTTGGCACAAAGATCCTGATCATACTCCAAGAACACTCTCAAGTGTGAATCGTGTCTGAATATGGGATGGGATGCTAAACGTGTGAGGAAAACCTCATGCATGGCGACAGTCTTCTTAAATGTGGCCAAGTATTCACTAAACAAACAAGTCGAACACGAAGTTAGAACACAATCATTATTTTTCGGTAAAAATATTGATGCCTATTTATAGATTCTTATTATGTTTTAATTATTTGACCAAACCACAAATTGTGCTTATTTTTTAAAGAATTTCTAAATATCATTTGGAAAAGTTTTTGGATGATACTCATTAAATTAGCTTATAAAAACATTATATGTATAAAAACTCACTCTTCTAATTCTTGTTTCATTTTAGAAAATTCTTCCCTAGTTAAAGCTCCTTCACCCTCCCCTAGACGTTGAAGTTTCTCACGGCTTGCATCAAAATCTGGTTTAGGAGGTGATGGAGGGATCTAAATGATAATATAATTATATATATTAATGAACAAACTGAAAAACGGTTAGACAATTAAATACTCACAATATAACCGGCGTAGACTTCGTTTTCTTCAAATCTATCATGCAGCCATATGAATTCTTCATGTTGACGTACTACCAAGAAGTCAGACTTTTGAAATTCAGGCAATGTTGTGCGTGTATGAACGGTAAATCTAACTTTATCTTTTTCGGAAAGCGCATCCGATATGTCGACCTGAAACCGTTACAGTATCAATGTTAAATTATTCCATTTTCTCTATGTCTTAAAATAATGCAATGTGTAATTTTAATATTACCACTAGACTGTTATCGGCCAAGGGAACATTTTCGCTAGCTTTATTGTTTTTGGTGGACAACGGTTTAACTTCAGTAGGCTGGGACACCAAAACACTGTGTGGCTCTGTCTCGTCCATGACACACTCGGCCTGAAACAACAAATCATTAACACTAATTACTCATAATTATCACAAAATCAATTAAAGTGCACTGTGACACATACAAGTATATAAGCTACGAATAAATTATTAAGCTAAACTTGTGCATTTTTGGTAAAATAAAAAAGATTCAATTAGAGTCAAGATAACGTACCAGTTTTTTGAAAGTTATAAAAACGTTTTAATAAGTTAACGCTTATAGCAAAACACGTCCCACTGTGAAAAATAATACGATAATTGATAACAAAAAATCCGCCCACAATGACAGATAGTGAACAGTCGGAGACAATGATATTGTGTTATCGGTTACGAGTACAGGCGGCGAAAATAATACAGGTTAAAATTATCGAATTGTTATTTGAGCAGATCATTAATGAAACTCACCGTTTGACACTTGTCTCATCAGTGGCTGAGCTGGCTGCAGTGTTGCTACTTTTTATACAATCATATATGTATATTTAAAAAAAAATCATCATTCTTCTTCATTCATCATCGCGATTTTTTATTGACATTTTTTATGCATGGGGCGGTATTGTGTGTTTGGCCGTTCTGCACTAAAACTGCTCCGGGGTTTTTCAATAATGGTGTTTGAGGAATAGGAAACTTGAAGATAATCTAAATTCAAAAAGCATAAGGGTACTCATCATTTTATTAAATTTTCTTCACTCTGCTTTGTATAAATACAGGATTTATTTTGAACAGCCATATAAATGATTTGAATAGGCAACGGCGTCATTTTGAAACAGTCGAAGTTCGTGTGCAGTGTTGTGTGGTGACTTGTGAGGCTCTGGAGATTGTTTGCCTTGTTTGGGTAAGCGTACTATTATTGTTACCTGGCCTCGCAATTACACGCCCGAAGGTACTACACTATTGTACAACTAAATATTTTGTCCTTTCTAGAATTTTCCTGGATATTGATATTTTTTGGAGTGTTTTCAATCCACCATTGTGATGGGTGGAGATCACGAATTTGTTCATCTACAATCAAAACACAGTACAAGCGTGGCCAAAGACAAAATGTCGAAAACTCTCCAAGAGACATTTACCCGAGAAACTGAAAAAATTATGAAATTAAAGGTACTCTCGAAACACACATTAAACCCTTATTTACTTTCAATTACGTAATTTAAAAATAAATACGCCCATAGATCGAAAATGATCTCAAAGTCAAGGAGTTACAAGACTGCATCAAAGATTTGAATATAAAAAACGAGGCTCAGCGAAAAAATATGCTAACATTGCAAATGGAACAGGAAAAGTGGAATGATGAACTACGCAATGAACAGAGGCTTCGTGAAAATACCATGAATAAGTATTAGAGCATGTTTTAAGATTACTGTCTTGAAATAACACATCCGTTTTTATTTACAGGGTTGACAGTACTAGGAACTTTTGTGTCATTCTGGAAAATTCAATCCTTGACGTGAAAAAGACCTTAAAATACTGCACGAGCAACAGACAAACACTTCACAATACCTACGAAAGGGCGATCGATGCAGTCAAGGTGATGATAAATGCAAATGCGAAAAATGACTTGCAGTTGAAACAGAAAATAAAAGAAATGGAAAATCAATGTAATTCGTTAGAAAATGTTCGAGTATGTCAATATTTGTATATATTCTCATTTCAACTGCTTTCTTTAAGTGCTTGCCGAGAGAAGTAATAAATTAGAACTTGAAAATAATACTAAAGAATTAAAAAAACAAATGAGTAATACCTGCGACCATCTCAAAAAACAAATAAACGGTTTGCATGAAGCTAATAAGATTATACAACATGAAAAAAATGAAGCTGTCAATTTATTGATAGAGAAAAAGGATGATCTTATGAAATTGGAAGATTTAGTACAAGCCGTAAGAAAATATAGTTTATTTTGTGTAGTGGATCGATCAACGATTTCACTTAAATTATTTGTTTGTGTAACTATAGAATTTATTTTTTAGGAAAAAGAAGAAAACACTAATCTGAAAAGGGATATTTTAACTCTCGAAGACGATCTATTAAAACTAAAAACTGAACAAGATAAAATAATTAATGAATCTCAGCAAAAGTATACCTATTATCTCAAATAGAGTAACCAGTAGGATAATAAGTTTTAATTTTATAAATATTTCTTTTACATTATAGAGTGGAATTGTCAGAAAATAAAATAGATCAACTGAATTATGAGTGCCACATATTAAAAGAAAGGGTGGAAAAGCAAAAGGCTGACTCCGAGTCCATAATACTTGAGCAAAAAACACAGTTATTAAATTATTTTATTTATAAATTAGAACTTGAGATATTATGTTTGAAAAATCTTTAATATTTCAGAATGAAAGCGATGGAATCAAAAATGGAGGAATTGAAAAGTACTATTCATGGACAAAGTCAAAGTATTGGGAAGTACAAAGGAGAAAATGAGGATTTAAAATTGACAATTGATTCATTAAAAAATATGCAAATTGATTTTAATAATACCATTGATCAACTGCAACAGTCAAATATGGTAAAAGTTGTGATTTATTAAGTATGAATTTTGTTATACTTTATCTAATTATATATATATATATATTATGTTGTAGGTTCTTCGAGAAGAAGTCAATAAATTGATTGATGAAAATGACAATTACCAAAAGAAGACTTCTAACATTTATGCTAATTTTGAAAATATTCAAAAAGTATATGATATTCAAGTGCATTTTTTTAGTTAATTATAACATTGGATTTTTTTTTCCATTTTTAGAAAAACGAAGAGCTTGATAATAAGATTACTTGTTTGGAGACTGAGAATTTGTCTCTAAAAACATCAATCAAAGAAACCGGTGATAGTTTTCTGGAGCAAGAAACTATGTGGCATGATGAGAAAAAAGCCATCAACGAAGAACTTGACAATGCTCAGAAACTTCTCGATGAAAGAAAGGAAGAGTGTGACCAGTTGAAGACTTCTTTGCAAACCAACGCAACCGAACTGAAAAAGGCTGTCAATGAATTGAACAAAAACAGGTAAGTCTGACAATCCACAATGCATAAAAATACATAATAATTCCCATTGATTATGGTTTTAGGGAAGAGTTCACTGATAAAATAAAGCAATTAGAATCAACGATTAGTAGACTCAATGAGGAGATAACTAATAAAAAAGGAGTTATGACATCCCTTTTAGATGAGGTGAAAGTTAACCAGGATGAAATTAAAGCCTTGGAAACAAACAAAAACACTCACATAAATGTACTATTTCTCATAATATATTATATCAATTTAATTATATTAAAAAAACTCTTTTTACAGTCTTTGAAAGAGACAATTGAGGAATACAAGGATAAATTGAAAAAGCTCCGAGAGGAAAATGTAAGCTTATGTAATATTTTAATACAATCAATTATTATGAATTTTTGATATTTTAGAATGAGCTGAAGAAAACTATTGAAACGTCCAAGACTGTTGGTAATCAAGAACCAATTAAGTCATTCCTGACAAGCACTAATATAGTTAAAAAGCCCATGGTTCAATCTCCACAAATAAATACATTATGGCATTTATAAAAACCAATATTTTATAATTGTGGATTTCAGGTGCCAAGAATGAGATCAACAAGAAACATGAAGATGCCGCAAACTGCCACAAAGCCATCAACGAGCTGTGAATCGCCTGGATTTTTGAGTGATTGCAGTAGTGATGGATTTATTTTTGATGTAATTAAAGATGATAATAGATTAAAGTTAAGTTTACTTGTGATTATATGTATTAATATTTATTTAAGCCGGACACGCTCAAGCTCAAATTCCATGATTACGTGAAAGGAGAACTATCTGATATTCCGTTAAAACAAACATATAAAAGAAAGGACAGTCTGAAAAACTATCAGGTAATTACATGTGGATCAATTTAAATACTGATTTATAAAAGATGGTTTCATTTTTTTACATTGTGTTTTTTAAAGAATTTACCGGCTAATAAGAGGAGCAAGGAAGATATTTAAGAAGTATGTAGCTAATTTTTATTTAAAAATAGTAGTATTCAAATATGTATTGTACTCAATATTGTAGTATTGAGAAATTTCATTAATACTTATTTCATCACCCTTGAAATATGTATAATTTTTTTTATTTTCTGGAATAAACATTTCGCTCTAATATAGTCTTAATAGTACATTTAATAAAGCCGCATAATATGTAATAACAAACCTGTATTTAGGGCTAGAAATTTTCGATTTAATGGTAAATAAAAAAGTAAAAATTATTCACAAATGTTTAATTGTTCAACAAGTAAATCAACATTCAGTGAAAATATCAATATACATAATATACATATTTAAAATTTCGAAGGTACAAATTGCCAATAAGAATTATAATAAATTTTAAACTCTATACAATATACATGGTAAAATTGTGAATAAATAATGTTTAACAATATTCATGTGGAAATCTATTATTGTTCGAATTTGATAAATGATACAATTTAAATCTACTGAAAATAACATGCCTATAAAAATAATTGTAACTCTTCGGACATTTTCGTACACCATCTAAGCTTAAACATAATTTGAGCAAAAATATTTCATACTCCAAAAGATCAACACTCTATATAAAAATAAAAATTTCTACAATCCAAACGCACCATATCAAAGACCTCTAGTTGAATCGTATTAAATTAATAATAAATTATTTTGTCACACCGCATATCGCGAAATGTTTATCACAAGAGAGGATAACAATATTACATCTAGGTCCAGCGAACAAGCAATTTTTTTACTTTTTTTTTGTAAATAAGATCTCCCCAAACACAACAAAAAAAAATAATTATAATAGTAATAGAACAAATTATCTTTGTAAAATTATTTCACTTACATACTAACATCATTTGGTGGTGAAGATAAATACTATCTTCCAATATATATAAAGATCCCGGAAGGTTTTCAATATGCTTTTTGATCACTTTTGTAATTTATATTATTGCTGAGGTTGTTGTTGTTGTTGAGTTTGCTGTTGAGAATCGTTCAATTCTAACTGAGTAAATGTTCTTATGACTTCCGCGCGCTGAGAAGCAGTCAAACGTCTGCACAATTCCGAGACAGCGTCCATCGCCACTTCGGGACATTGCTGTAATAGTTATAATAATAAAGTTTTAGCACTATGTACGTATGTTTAAAAACTTAATTTTCGGCATTTTTAACAAAACAAAAACCATCTTTATATTTATTTATATTTATATACGCCCCGAGTGGCTTTTTGAGAGGGTTTTTTAGACACAACAATGTGTTAATTCATTGTCTGTCGATATAAACCTGAATCAAGACGATCGATTGGGATTTTATTAATAATATTCCTGATCTTTCAGTCGTAATAACCGATCAAATCAATTTAAAAAAATTTACTTCAGCGGGATTTGAACCCATGACCTTATCCCTATCTTGAATAAATTCTTGTTTTTTAACACTACACATACGCTTATCTCCATTGTCATGTTTACTTTTACGGTATTATTTGTATAATTTGAAATGTAAAGATTAGCTAACTTTAATAAAATCTGCTAGTTAATAAAAAAAATGCCAAATTCATAAAACTAGTGCGAGTTAAAATTAAAATTTAAAACATACATCTAAAGTCTCCTTGATTTTGTTGATTTGAGCATCCTTTGTGACGGCTCTGATGTTTTGATTTAACAGAGAAGACGAGTCTAATATTTGTTCCTCGAGCCACACACAAACCGTTTGGTTGTTATTCTCCCATTGATATGCCTACAAAATAATTAATTATTCAATGAAACATGATCACAATACATTCACAAATCAAATTGTACCTCAGTCGGTCCTTTATCCTCAACAAACCACCTTCTCAGCATGGCCGCGGTTTGTCCTTCTCCAAGATCCGGTCTTGCCTTTAACAATTCACGGCTGGCTCGGTGTTCTTGTATTAAACGACGAAGTCTCCAGTGCAATATGGTTCTGGATTTCCTCCACGGAATTATTTCCTATTACAAATTCATTAATAGACGTTCTAAAAATATGTAATTACGTTTATAACTTACAGAAATACATCCTTTTTCTAACATTCTTTCGGGTGAATCGTGCAGTTCGGCAAAATGGACGGCAGTCTAAAATAATTCATTAGATATTAATACATTGCAAGTTAGATATTCAATAATATTATTTATTACTTGATGATATATGGGCATTAACGCCTTTTCTCGCTCGGCAATTTTCTTTTCCAAAGCTTTGAACTCTACCAGTAGTTCGGAAGCTTGTACGTCTGTAAAATTAACAATATGTATAATAAAAAATTTATTGATGCATATAAATATATAAATTACCTGTTGATTGAGCGGGTTTGATTTCGGATTCATCTTTGTAGCCGTTTTCTTTAATGGGGAATTGTGAGATTTGTTCTTTGAGAACAGCGTGCCTTTGGTCGAGTTCTTTGAGAGTTTCGTCGAGTCTATGCATTGTCTTGAGTAAATCTTTTTTCTTATATTTAACTTCAACTAAACCTTCGGGCTCCAAAACTCCACCTCTGAATTATATTTTTTTATATAAATATAAGATTTCTCGGATATAATTAATTTTATTTACCTTGAATCTGTATCTGCATACATCTCGATGAACTGGGGATTGATTGTCGGATCAACGACAGCCCAGGCTCCGCCTCTCAACTCACCGCCAGGAGGAATGTACACGAGTACTGGAGAAGTGGCTCTACGTAAAGCGTACACAATCTCAGCTCCGAACTTGAGGATTTGCTCATACATATCTTTCATTCCACCGCTGAAACCTCTCCAATTTGCAAAAATAATAATGGGTAGATTTTCTCTTGAAAAATCGTTGATAGCTTGTGCAGTCTTGTAAGCGGAATCGGGGAACCATACCTGGAATTTTAAATATATTAGATACTTGCTCGAGTAATCTGTAATACAATTAAGTGCGACGGTCGGACGTGCAGTTACATAAAGCATAAATGAAACTTAATCTAAACATCACATAACCAAGATGGTAGCGGGACTTTTGCCCTACCTTACATGATTAACGGAATATTATAATATCTGTCATATTGTCTGAATATAATACAAAAAATATTTTGAAATTATTTTACTCATTAATTAATTAATTAATTCACAGTTTGGGTCAACTGTTAGAAGTCACCATATTTTTTCCACTAATAATAATAAGTCGCTGTCATTTCATATTAGTAACAAATAAAAATGACTAGAGCTTAAACGACTCTCAAACTGTGTAGTTATTTAATAATTTCTTTTAAATTAATTAATTTATATAGAATAAAAAATTATAATTTACTTGTCCGGCTTGAGAGAGGGTTTTTGCTTCTGAATCCGGATTAGCAGGATCAGCAGGTAGAGTCAATTCTACAGTCCTTGTTTCAACGGCGATCACACCAACGGGAATACCGCCCAAACGAGCTCGTCCTGAAATAATTTATTTGAAATTCAAAGGAAAATTAATAATATTTATTTATTAACTAACCAGTTACAACAGTTTGTGCCCAGGGTCTCATTATTTCATCCCAGGATCCCTTATCAAAGAAACCAGATTGCCAAGGTCCACCGCCTGTACCTTCTTTGCCAGCAATCATCCATCTGGGATCGTACGGAGCTTTAGTCGGTGTAAATGCTACATCTCGGTCGATGGGGTCGCTCGGATAAACGATCGGTACCGGGCTCAATTTATCCTAGATAAATAAAAATGTTAATCAATCATTTAGAATTAATTTTCACATGAAATACCTTCGGCATGTAACTCAGCCACTTGATCATGGTATATATTCCTTCAAGATCGGCAGTGTCGTTCTTGTGGGTGACTCCATTGTTGTGCATGATTTGAATACCACCGAGCTGATTATTCGATGCATACACTTCGCGACCGAGCAGTTTATTTAGTGCCATGTATCCCGTTAAAATTATATGAGAGTTCTCTATTTGTATTACTCTTTGTCCTAACCTGAAATACAAAAGACATTTATAATATTTGTAATGTATTATTTTTAACATTTCAATTCCGAGTCGATCGGCGAGTAATATTTGAATAGGCTCAAGAACACTGATAACTAAATTGTATACTTTTATAATCATTATTTAAAGTCACTGAATTGCATGTTCATTATTAAATTGGTTCTTATTATTATCAATCTTTGGGCAAATTGTGTTGTTTGCATAAATTATTACCTCAAAAGATATGCTCCGATTCCGATAGCTCTACAGGAAACCATTGAAATGGTGACGATTTCTTCATAAGCTTGGGCAGTCTCGCCGGCAATCATACCAGCATATCTTAAATTCTCAACACCTAATCCATCGTCTTTTCCTAAATTAACATAATTTAATATTAAAAATTAATCTAAGCAAAACCGATATATTATAAACAACTGGATGTATAAACGTACCTATGATATCGGTTATTTTGTATCGCGATTCTCCTTCATCGTCGATTAGAATAGCTCGGATGGAATTAAAAGCGGCTATTTTGGCATAATCTTCCGTAGTCAAGTAAAGATATCTGAAACCTTTATCTGGATGATTGGCGTCTTCCCACGCAACTTTGTAAAGTCCCTTGACTTCTTCCGCAAGACCGATTCTAGCACCACTGTTCACCGACAGATATAACTAGAAAATAATTTTCATTAAAAAATATATTTGCATATAATATATAATTAATAATTACTCTGGGAATTTTCCTTTGCCGTGCGAGTTCAGATGCTTGGCAGAAAAGTTGATCTTCTTTAGGACTGAAAGATCCCATGAAATGAGTTAAATCATTAGCTATCAATACGACTTCTCGACCTTGCGGATATTCTGGAGTGTGTAATGTTAAAATCCAAGCCACCATTCCGATCTATGAAAATAATGTTTTGTAGAAATGTGCATAGCTTGATAATAAGATTAATTCACATACAGTATTTTGTCCGGGTAAGCGTTTCAATTCCATAATTCTTCCGTTTGCGTCTAAAACCAGCTCTACGATGTCTATTATTTGATCGGGTGCTGGTATTTCAAGATCCGGTCTCTCAGCACGATATTCCCTCCAACTTCTCTCCACCATCTGACGGAACATTGACGGCACATCATATACATAAGTAGTTCCAGATTGTTGGGCCTGAAAATATTCAGTAATTAATAAAATATACATAATTTGTAGTTAAAAAAAATATATTTTTACTTACTGTGAATCGCTTTTGTTGCAAGTAATCCTTTGTGACGTACGGTGTTGAAATGGGAAGACCATGCATCGGGCCTTGTTTTGGTCCATACGCGTTGAATAAAATCTAATTTAAATAGTAAAATTAATAATATTTTTAAAATAACGAGGCTATATTATGTTAAATCCCGTGGAAAAATGAATGTTTGATGATTTTAAAAACCACAAACGATGGTTTAAACATTTATTAGGGATTTCATTAGGTTAAAAGTCTTGTTTTTTAAAGAGTACTGAAACAAATTTATAGAAAGTATACCTAAAATTTACAAAGAGCATATTTTAAGCATTCAGATATTCAAGTATGAAATCTTGATCCAAGAATATATTATATATATACTTTTATTACCCTAAGAGGGTTTTTACAAAGTTTTTTTAGACACAACAACGTCTTAATTCATTGTCTGTCGGTGATCTTAACAATAACTAGTTTTTTACCTTACAATCCAGAAAATCAGAGTAAACCTGAATCAAGACGATCGATTGGGATTTTAATAATAATATTCCCAATCTCCCAGTCGTAATAACCGATCAAATCAATTTAAAATTTTTAGACTTGAGCAGGATTTGAATCCATGACATATTTTAAGTCAAATAATTTATTCATTTTGAAAACTTACCACTCCGGTAGCAGGATCGGTTATTTCTGTATAAAGATTAATATCTAAATAATATCCAGAATCGTTTGCCAAACACAGCCTTATATTTTGTGTGGGTGAAGATGGAGACGGTCTAATAGTCATTCTTAGTTCAGCTTGAAGAACCCGAAGTTTCCATAAACGGGGACCATAGCGCATAACCATACTCGTGACCGATTCTTCAATCTAAAAAAATTATTGAAATGAATATTTCCTTAATTCAAAATTATCATTTAATGATTTACTTTAGTTGGGTCCATGATGACGGTGGGTCCGAAATTCAAGAATATATGATTACAATCTGTTCTCTTCGACTGCGGGTGAGAAAATGCAACTTCTAATTCATCCATAGCTTCCAGTAGAACCCTAAAAGTTGAATATAAATTAATAACCAAACAATTTGAATACAATCAAATTATAAAACACACCTTTCTCCTTCATTTTGCAAATATTCAAACGACGCCTCTTTTGTAATGAGGTCAGAATGTCTAATAATGGAGCGTATAAAGAATCTATAATCGGGAACTTCTTGGCCGGTAGCAACCTTCAATAAGTATAATATGTCGGTAAAAACTGATATTTATGGATAAATAACTATAATCGAAAATTTAATACTTTGGCTTTTCCGAGGTAAAGATGCATCTTTTGATTTGAGGTTGGTAAAGCTTCCAATTCGTACGTTCTCATTCTATTCAATTCTAATTGGAATGCACACGCTGGTTCCAAATGTCTGTATATACGATCTTCTGTATACAAATCCCGAGCTCTGTATGTGAAGAACTTGGGGAATTGACGTCTGGAATATTACGAAAAAATTTATAGCAATGTTTTTTTCAGAGTATTTATATATTTTATACCTCTTCAAGGCTGCAAAGGTGATTCTTCTTATTCCTCTCCTGAACAATTCATCTCTGTGTAAAAGACAGAAGTCACCGAACATGGTACTCATATCACTATCGTCCATATCTCCTTGGTCTTTGACAGCAACGCAAAGAATGTGAATCGGTTCTTTTGGCTAATGAAACAAATTAATCATACAGTAAATTTACAATTTTTTGTAACTAATAATAATATTATTAAAAAAAATATTTTAAGGTCCATTATTATTATGCTTTGATTTCATCATGTCTTATATTTATTTATTTATATATATAAGGGCTTTTGGGAAGGTTATTACATAAATGCGTTACGTTAATTCATTTTCTGTTGATGATTTTAACTATTACTAGTTACACAGATAACCAACAGGGCGGCTCTTCCCGACTTAATAATGCAGTAGAGTTTCATTAATCCTACACATATGGGATCGCTAACTGTCGGATTAGCAAATGTCTAGATTATTAAATTAAAAAATACTAAAATAAACGGAGGAAAAAATCCTTTACCACAGTCTATTTTTTACATTATAAATATTGTCAAATATTTTATCAATATTGGTGATGGCGTGGTGTAGAAGTGGGTTTATGTATTGACAAGCGCCTCTGATATTGAGACAATAAAAATATTGTTGTTGAAAAAATGTCAGATTATCAAGGCTATGCTGCATGTAATGTTTCTTTTCTCAAAAAATTCAAAGGAGACTTACTGATATATAATTATACACAATCATAGTATAATATAGATTAAATATAAACATTACTGATGTTTTTTAAGACACAGATAATCGTCAACTTAACTAATAGATAAGATTATTAAATTCAACACTTACTTCAGAATCAATTTCAATTGTATTTTGACGACCATAGTCAGACATGCTTACATTGATGCTGGTACTGTCCCGACTATCCGAAACCCCATCTTGGAGTGCTTGAAGATCCTACGAGATGATTTAGTAATTAGTATAAAATATTTATTTATTTATAATTTTATATGCCATACTTTTGTGTTCATATATGCAGGATTTGCAAAGTCCTCGAGAAGATCCAATATCTCATCTGCATACTGTTCAAATTCTCTGAAAGATTGGAAGGCGGCCATGCATCCGGTGCGGAAATGGGGATTGGTTATGCCGATTGAATTGTCTACTTTTGAAGATACTGACAGTTCCAATTCGGACTGATTTGGTGGAATCCTAAATCACAACAAATTAGCGGAATTTATAATAAACATGATAAAAAAATTTAAAGAAACCTGTTCGGATGAGCTGTGGGGAGGAGAAATTGGAAATGAACTATACTCTTTTCACCGCTCAATTCCAAATGCTGTAAACATGTGAGATCGTACGATATATAAGCTCTCCTTACATAAACTTCAAGGGCAGCATTGACCACCTATTGAAAATATATAATTTAATCAAACACGTAAAAATAAAATATAAAAACAGTATACTCTCGATAATTGAAAATTATAAACAATCCAGACTATTCCTAATAATTAAGTATAATTTTTAATTTTGTTTACATGTTTATTTTCATATTGTGGATAAACCCTCAGATACTTACAAAGGAACACCTCAATATAATTCCCCCAATTACTCTTGTTTCATATATTTGTAGAGCAAATGTTAATCTTTAGAGATCAAATAATTTACATAGAATTGTAGTATTTGATGAATTAAAGGCGAGTATTATCGGGAGTTTATCAAATAAGTTATTCTTACAGCTTTGTTAGTGTGATAGAAGAAATCGTGAAGAATATCGAATATCGATGTTTCGGATAAGATGAGTTTTTGCAAGTTTTCTGGATGAAAATCATGACCGTACATGTCGACGGCGGATAAGAATATTGATTCCATTTGATTGTGACGTAATTCATAGGCAGGTTGATGAGCGGCAATCAGGACCTTTAAAAACATTGAACATGAAAATAATAAATAATGTAAAGATAAAAAATAATAATACTTACTTGTCGAGCCCTGAGTGCTACTCTGGAATGTTCAGACCTATTCAATGATGTTAATTCGTTAAGCGTAGTGGCCAATTCATCGGTGAGGCCTGGCTCATTTGACCAAAGATGATCGATCAACAATGTTACCTAAATATTAATCATTATTAAATACTGAGCTGAAAATTGTATTAATTAATAAGCGACACATACCAAGAGATTCTTTTTAGCTACTTGACTATGAGAAAATATAGTATTTGTCACGGTAATCATATCATCCTTATGCCTATCCCTCAACGTTGTCACACACTTATCATAATGACCTGAAATAATAAAATTATAACTGTAACTAATCTTTTAAATTATATAATAGTCTTTATTATACCTTGTTGAAATTGACTCTCGACCGCATAGTATTGTTTCAAAAGTTCATGAACTGCTGCCTTCATTCTTCCGCGGATACCATTTCTATACCTCTGAACTAAAACTATGATTCCTTGGGTATTCATAAAGAACACATCACGATCAGCTCGTTTCTGAAGAGTCGCAGCGTGACTATATACAAATAATACGTTAATAAATGAGGAATACAATAAAATTTATTAAAAATATACCTATCGATGACACTGGCAATTTGCTGACTCGGAAATTGGGCTAACACGCTTGTTATATTTCTCTCATATAAAGTCATCAATTTACGTATTTTCTTTTCAACGGATATAGGAATTCTTCCCGATATTGACGAAATGACTTCTTGAAGCTCCAAAAGCGGAAGAGAAGGATCACGCAACGACTGCATGAACTTCTCCATTATTTCTCGTAGTCTCGGTGCATTATATGGATCAGGTAAACAATAGCCTAAAAATATTGAATAGGTATAATAATAATCATAGTAAGGCTCATATTAAATATTAAAATAATCTCATACCAGCCAAAGTATTTTCCAATATGATTTTATATTTATTGTGAAGATGATTGAGTTTTTCGGGAGGTACAGAACTGGACACATCGATTTGTGGAAACTGTCCCTTGTATACTTGAGCTCTTGTTACGAGACTTGGATCATCGAGTTCTAAATGAGCAATGATTGAACCACCGTCCAAGATGGCTCCCGGTCTTTTGGAAAAGAACACGAGCCCAGATTCTTGAGCGGAAAGAGTCATTACCATTTTCATAACCTATTAAATAACAAATTATATGAATAAAATACATCATTTATGTGAAAAAAAAAAAGACTTACCTCGATTTCTGCGTATGGTTGCCCTTTAGATATATGACCTCCGTCTTCTATTAAATGGTTGATTAATTTACCAGCGGAAGGACTCCTTAAGAGAGACGGATCGTTCTCTTTATCAAACACACATGTTTGATTTCCAATCACAATTCTGTATCTGTCTACTTCTTCCTTCATGTAGGTGGTGAAAGAAGCGCCGTCGACAGAGAGCAACATACCTGATAGGAATTATAAATTAGCATACGAAGCAGGAAATTAAAGTATTAAAATCAAAATATGGATACCTCCATCTGTGAGTCTGTGGACTTCGATCTCTTTAAATGAACCGTTGAGTACTAAAAAGTATGAATTAGGTCCACTCTTAGTTGCCTGCACTTTGTATTTGTATCCCCCGTGAATTAATTCTACATCAAGAACATGGTTCAATGTATTTGCACCTTGTATTTGACCTCTTTAGAAAAAATACAACAATCATTATTTTCATATGTGACGCTATTAAATTGATACTAACTTCTCTAAGGCAGTTTGGAAATTTTGGAACCCTGTAGTTATAGCTCTATCTGCTATCAAAAGTGAGCCGCAGATAACTCCGAGCATAATATCTGGCTTTTCCGATTGAACCTGAATAAAAACATATAGAAGTTTAATATGTACATCGCTAGAAGAAATAAGCAGATCTCAAATATAAAACACCATTTTCCTTCAAATGCTTCTTAGCAAATGACAAAGTTATTCATTGTCTGTAGGGAGATTTTACATTAGCATGTCAATAGTCAAAATTTACATTTGAAAAATAACCATTTCAAAAAGGATAGAATATTTATAAATAACTAAACACATACTTATTCAAAAATAGATATGTATATATGTTATAAATATCCACTTGCTTAGTAACTCGGTGAAAATTTTTTTTTTTTTTGATCTGCTAGTATGACTTATAGAAGATCAGGAATAAATTATGCAGATTTTTATAGTGCTATAACTATAACTAGTAAAAAAAAAAAAAATAAATATAATATGATTACTAACTCTTTCTGAAATGAGGGCGTCCAGCCATGATGTATCAATAGTGTTTTCCTGAAAACACTTCGTCTCGAGTAATGTGATTAAATATTCAACCGTTGTTCTAAAGTCACCTCTGATTGAAAGCTCCTTTAGAGCAATTACAAGATTTCTAAAATAAAATAACTATTAATATCATGGTGTTTTTATGAATGTTTAATTAATATTTACTCTCTTGCTTGTTCTCTTGTTTCACCCCACGAGAAACAATGGCCAAATTGGGAGTCTGCAAATTCGTGTAAGCCTCCGGAGGCGGCGACTGAGAAATAACCCCAGACATTTTTCGATGATCTAAAGTTTAATTCTTGAACTGTGCCGGAAGATGGCTTGAATCCTAAAATTAAAATAAATAATGAACAATGTTAAACTGCAATTAATATTATTATTTGTTACCTTCGTCGGGATTTTCAGATGTTATTCTTGCAGCGATAACGTGTCCCCAAGGGGAGGGTTTTTGTCTAGGTTCATCGAAATCAATCTCAGTCATTCCCCACGGAGATTCACCATAAAGAAGACGAATATCTTTGATATGATTCAACGGCAATCCCATAGCAATCTAAACCGATAATTAACAATCAACTATTGCATGATTCGAATATTAAAATGTTTAAACATACCTGCAACTGAGCAGCGGGTAGATTTACATCGGCTACCATTTCAGTGCAGGGGTGCTCAACTTGTAGACGAGGATTCAATTCCAGGAAGAAATATGAGCCTGACGGATCGTACAGATATTCAACGGTACCAGCCGAGACATATCCGACCATTTTCGCCAATCGAACAGCAGACTAAAATGAATACACAAAATTAATATTGATTTGATATAATAACAATACGATATAAATTACTTTTTCCATTTCAGTGAATATTTCCGGGTTCGCAATGGCTGCCGGAGCTTCTTCAATAATTTTTTGATGTCTTCTTTGGATCGAACAATCCCTTCCAAATAATGATATAGCATTTCCTATCAATTTATAAACATACAATTTAAATGCTGATAAAAACAATTACATATTAAGGAAAAATAATTACCATACTGATCAGCTAACAGTTGAACTTCTAAATGTCGAGCACATTTGGCTAATTTCATTACGAAAATGGGAGAGCCGGGAACTTCAGCTTGCACCTAATTAAAAATCAATGTGTTTAAATTTTATCTATCCAATTTGTAAATGAAAATAAGCAACCTGTCTGAAATGATTAGTGAAATCATCTGGATTATCCACTTTTCTAATTCCTTTACCGCCTCCTCCTTCAGAAGCCTTTATCATCACAGGAAATCCTGAAATATATTATGTTGTATGAGAAATTTTATATTTTACCAAACCAATAGTTTATTTTACCTATTTTTTGAGCGGCTTGCAATCCTTGTTCTGGTGTATGAACACATCCACGAGCAAATAGCTCAGATGATATTTTAATTTTTTTATTGCTATATTGTGCTTTCAATTCTGTAATTATTTATAATAATTAATAACAATTAGCATGGGGAAAAAATTGTACTTTTATTATTTACCGCTTCCACTCCAAGGAAGAGTTGGAATATCAGCAGTCTGAGCAACAATCGATGAAGCAATTTTATCACCAAGAGCCCACATAGCTTTTTCAGGTGGACCGATAAATACAATTCCATTTCTGTGCAATATTTCCGGCAATTTAGGATTTTCCGATGCATGACCCCATCCAGCCCAAACAGCCTAGAAAATATAAATTATAATAAAAACGGCACTTAAATAATATATTATAGTGAATAAATTTATTTACTTGCACTTGAGTTCTCATGGCAATGTCGAGAATGAGTTCACAATTTGCATAATTATTATTGTTAGATCCACCGGGGACAGGGACATAATGATCAGCCATTTTTATATATTCCGCGTTGGCTTTCAGATCTTCTGGTGTCACCTAAAAAATTTTAAATTATTAATAATACTAGGATAGTATTCCTTCGCAAAAAAAAATTAATACATACCATAACAACAAAGCGGATAGCTCTTTCGTTTTTGAACATTTCGTATGACCATCTTCGTATCGATCTCATACATTTTACAGCACCGATACCGTTATTGGCGATCAAAACCTGTAATATAATTTTTTTATATATAATTAAGATTAGTTTCATTTGGATATTAAATATTGTTTCATATGACAAATGGTTTTTCTGAATTCGGTTCACGTTGAAAAGTAATTTTGGAAAATACTGAAAATGAAAATCGGAACGGAAGGGCTTCGATAATCCAGATGGAGCATTCGAATTATAATATTTTCATATTTTGAGGCTTTTTCAAAAATAAAGAGAATACAATTACATATATTAAAAAGAAATATGCTATCATACTATGATTAAAGCTTTTAGATGGCTTTTACACTTTTTTTAATAATTCTGCTTTGTGGATAGTATTTAGCATAATGGAGAATGCGTTATTCTTAAATGTACACCACAGCATTTTATAAAGGAACATAAATTTCAAATTTAAACGCCGATTCAGTGCTTAAGTTCCGGATTATAGAGGCTCTAATGCAGCGGTCCCGGTAATGAAGTAAAGAACATTTTTTAGGGGGGTAGTAAGGGAAATTTGTCTAAATTTCCTAGTGGCCAACGATTTCAATTTAATGATTTTTGTTCCATTATGAAATTTTATGTGCTTAAATATTATCTTCATTCAATTTAAAAAAAAATGTAAAATTTAAATTCACAAATGAGGGGGGTAATATCAACTTGGGCAAAAATATTTTTACAAAGATCCCCAACCTTCAACAAGTTCAAGTTCTGCTCTAATGAGTATATGAAAAAGGATAGTAGCGAGCCTGCTTTTATCGTTTCGGGAGTGTAATGAAAAGTTTATTTACTTTGTTTATAACTTTGGTCCCTTGGAAGCGGCGGACAAATTCTTCGGGCGTCGCTACTGTGAAGTCTTTTTCTTGAAGTCGATGATTGTGCAGCAGCACAGTGCCTTGAGACATAGACGGCCTGAAAAATGGTACAAATATTGTTATAAAATAAATAAAATAAACAACAGAGGAAAAATAATTCAGTGTACATATATAAATAGCGGGTGGCGCGGGAAGTGCGATAGACCCACACCACTTTGTGATAATTTGAATGAATCGAGTCGATTGCGAAAAGTGAAAACATAACCTGTTAGGCAAGTTGAAATTGAACATCTGGGCGGGCATTCAAGCCGGAGAAAATTATCATTCAAGCACACGAACTAAGTGAATAGAGAAACACAAGCCGTTATGAAAAACCATTATCCAATCTCGTGAATAAGGAAAATCCACAATGGTATGTCTTTTGACAGCCGCTATGTAAACACACTGAGATGTACGCAAGTGTGTGTGAATTCAATGAATTTGCACGTACATATGACTGTAAAGATCATTGCATGCAAGCAAATTGTACTACATCACATTAAAAAAAGATAAATTAAATTAATATAAATATACGCAAAAAAACACACCATTCTAATAAGAATCTCAATATACAGAGTGTATTTTTTTATTATCATTTATTATATAAAAATTAAAAAAATCGAGCCACCATCATGGAATCAGCCGGGGCCACCGAAAGTTGATTACACGGGCCTCCAGGTAAAATGTGGTTGCAGATACAGTACGCGAAGTATGGAAATCAGGCAATATTATATACATTTCAAGCATTACACTACTCTAATATACATATTTACACTACGATCATAATTAAAAATATATCACCTATTCCTATATACCTACTCTACACTATTATTACATATTTACATTTGTATTAAATTAATACGACCGAAATATCTAATCAAACTCGATTAACGGTCATTTTTTAAATGATTTTTGTACAAATTATAATTAATTGTTGTTGTACAAGCGATATATTATATTATCGATGAAATATTTTGAATGCGTAGATCGAGTTTTATTAGATATTTTGGTCGTATTAATTTAATATAAATATAAATATGATAGTTATGCGTAACAAAATTTAAATAGGTTGTATAAATTAGTGTAATGGTTGGAAAAGTATATAATTTAGCCGAATTCCCATACAATGAGCGCCGTTCGAACGACTACCGTTCACAGCTGTACGGACGAATTCTGGCCTGTAAACGAGACGGCCTTGAAACAGCTGTTTTTGTGAAGTATGTATTCAGCGGTGACTGTCACATGTGTATTGTGTCTGTTAAATACGTATTATATTTCACATATACAGGGTAAACCACCCAGCGAACCAGCGTTATAGCTCAGGGTATAAGAAGCGTGGTCTTCTATAAGTCTTTTCAGGTACTCGCTTTCGCAGACGACGTAAATATTATCGCTAGAACTAAGAACGTGTTAATTGATAAGGTTAGAGCAATAAGGGATGCCGCCAAAACAGTAGGATTAGTTATAAACGTTGAAAAAAGTCAGTATATGCATGTGACATCCAACTCGGAATTGGTAGCACATCGTAGCCTGAACATAGACAATGACCACTTTCAGCAGGTTGACTCTTTTGTATATTTGGGAGCAGTGGTCACTAAGGAGGCTGGAAATAACCAGGACATAAACTCTCGCCTGCAAAGTGCTAATAGGGTGTATTTCGGCTTAGTACGCTTGCTCAGATCAAGATATCTAAGTAGAAGTACCAAGGTAGAATTATATAAGATGCTAATTAGGCCAGTACTAACCTACGGTGCAGAAACATGGGTTATTATTAAGACTGAGGAGGATAGGCTACTTAGGTTCGAGCGGAAGATTCTTAGGAGGATCTTGGGTCCTGTTCAGGAGGCACCGGGACTATTTAGAATCAGACGGAACGATGAGATTTACTCATTATATAAGAGCGTGAACGTAGTGCAGTTCATTAGGGCTTTAACATTAGGTTGGGCCGGACACGTGGAAAGAGCAGGAGGATAGTATCGGAAATACTATCCAGCAAGCCTGTGGGTAAGAGAAGGCAGGGTAGACCTAGGCTAAGGTGGGCGGACGAATTTCATAAGGTAGTTAGGAGTTTAGGAATTAATAACTGGAGGAGCGCGGCCTCCAATAGAAATAAGTGGAAGATGCTGGTGCGGGAAGCCTTGGTTCATCACTGAACTGGAGTGCTTATGATGATGATGATGATAAGAAGCGTGGTTACAAATACTGTGGTCATGGGTTCAAATCCCGCTCAAGTAAAGAATTTTTTGATTGATTTGATCGATTATTACGACTGGGAGATCGGGAATAATATTAATAAAATCCCGATCGATCGTCTTGATCCTGGTTAACTCTGATTTCCTGTATTGTAAGGTAAATACTGATTATTAATTCGGTGACATGCGTAACTAGTAATAGTTAAGATCACCGACAGACAATTAATTAAAACGTTGTTGGGTCTAAAAAAAACCCTCTCAAAAATAAAAACATCAAGGGGTGGTAGTGTATTGCAAGAATAAGTGAAAACGTATATTATTAATTAAAAATATTAATAGTGCTTTTGGAATCGAGCCACCATCTTGAAATCAGCTGTTTCGGAGAAGTACTCAGTAGTGACTGTCACATGTGTATTGTGTCAGTTTTTTGCGATATCCTACCACAATTTAAAATATTCTCAGTTAATTCAAGTCCACCCTGTATATTAAATTATCTATAAATAATTAATGATGTCAATACCTGCAGTTGATAAAAAAATACAATAGATATCAAATCGCGCTGATAAAAAAAATGCATACATACAAATGCACGTTGAAGGTTTTAATGCATTTGGAAGCCGGTTCCATCTCCGATGTCCTCCTCTGAAGACCTCTGATCGTATAATGGCTGACCTTATTCGATCGAGAGGAAAGAGGAGAGACCACCCCCATCCTGGCAAAGGAATTTCAGAGAGGGCTGTACACAAAACCGGTATTTTTTTTAATAAAAAAGTTATTATATATAAAAATTAAATTTGAAAGTGTAGCAAAACTAACAAGCTTTCAATCGATCCCAACAGATGGCACTTGAACGCAGCGTACAATTAATTTGAAAATGGAAAAATCTTTTGTTTTTTTTTATTTGTAATAAAACTTTATCAAATGCAATTAATCTCAGTTTCTGATCCGAGTTTCATGATTATAGAGCTTATTTTAGACAAACATTGTGATTTTATCATTTTGCAATGTGACCAATCATTTCCGTTCTATCTAATCTACGTAAATAGCTCAGATTATATTCGAAATTTTACATTTGTTCTATCAACATAACAGTGTTTTAACATGAGAAAAAAATGGGTCTTTGCAGAGGGTTGGTTTTAGTAAATTTGGTTTTTAGACACAACAACGTGTTAATTCATTGTCTGTCGGTGATCTTAACTATTACTAGTTTATTTACCTTACAATCCAGGAAATTAGAGTAAACCTGGATGGAGACAGACGATCGGGATTTTATTAATATTATTCCCGAGTCGTAATACCCGTTCAACTCAATTTATTTATCTTTTTACTTTGAGCGGGATTTGAGCCCATGATTTTGTCATAATTATTCGTACGTGAAAACTATTTAATTATTAAATAATACGTTGGTGGTTTCCATTCGAAAGGTATTTCATAAAGAGAATACCACGAATTCTTCGTTCACCATTTGGAATTTCATGCTTACAATACAAAATCATTCAAACGAAATAATAAAATGAAAGACGTTTTTTATATTTTTTAAGGTCAAACATTTTGAATCGAGGATTTTATACACGATCCGGTTATAATAACAATAAAATGAATTCTTAACATATCATTTTGTTTGCACTCGAATTAACTTGTTATGTTTACCTGTTTTGAATATGGAGAGGAAAATTGAATATCGCCGATTTTATTTCAACGATCGAGATTTAGGTTCAAAGGCCGGGATTTTTATTTAAAAATAAATACAATAAAACGAATTGATAAAAAATAATGCGATAAAATATAATTTTGTTATGAAAACATCATTGAAAATATGCACTTTGAAGTGAAGTGGAGAAAATTGCGATCTTTAGATAAATAGACAATGATCACGTAAACGAGTAATTTTATACCAATGTAACTAACAGCTAACCGCAATTCTATGTCAAGGTGCATCGATACTGAGCAATAGTTATATTGTAAATAACTATACTAGATTATATTTAAAGTTAAGAGAAGAGTGAAAAAATTATAAAATAATAAGAAATTTCGGTGTAAATGTGTCGTGTGTGTTTTTTTTTGTATAAATGTGAAAAAATCGATCACACAAATTTAACGTGTTTAATGACGTTTTAAGTAAAAAAATAGATAAAAATTGAAACAGTAAAAAAATATTATTATTAGAACGTTTCATATTATGAAACGAAATTTTAATAGATCAAATTACAATCAATGTAGAATTTTATTGTTGTACTTCGATATTAAAATTTACCACTAAGATGTACATTTTGCCTTAAATGTAAATAAAAAATATAAGTGACGGTCACTTTTTATATAGAAACTGTCGAAATATTAACAAATGAAAAAAAATAAAGTATACAATATTCTCATACGCCATTAAAGAAATATAAGTAAGTAAAAATTAATAAGATAAAAAAGTTATTGTTGGTATAATAATATTTTATACATATATTCAAATTAATCGAGTTGAAGGATGTAAATGTAGGGTATTATTAAATAAATAATTTGAATAAAATAGATTTTGTAATTTTTCCTTAAATCATGTTTAATTGAAAATGTATGTTTTCCTCAAAAATATTAACATAACATGTATAGTTGAAAGAGTTTGACTTTTAAATCAAATTAAATAAGCAATTAGTAAACAAATCTTGCAGTGAATGTTAAAAAAGCGCGTTCACCAGTGAAGAATTATGTATAGAGCAGTGATGTGCCAAGGTCAAACAAATATGTATTATAGTTTGTATTCTATTCTCATTTATAAATTCGTGTGAAGAAATTCATTATATTACTGTTTTATATCGCTTCATCACACTCTATGGACAAAAATGATAGAGCAATATACAGAAAATAAATAAGTGTAATACTACAATATTCGTTCGACTTTGGGACATCTCTCACATGTCAAATAATCTTCACGTAATAAATTATCCGAAACTAATACTTCGTAAAGACGTAGTGGGCCAATGAGCTTATATATGTACATATATGGAGATGCCAATAATATTAGAAAGGACGTTAAAAACGTGGGAGGCGCAGATGAGGCATGTAAAGGCACAGGCACCAAAGAGTTTCGTGTGTTAGTCTCTTGGGGCGCTGCTTCAAATTCTATTGCGTCTCTATCTGTCACTTTACGTGGATTTTCATTTTTAACAAGAAATGAATATTTGCTTTGCTCCCTAATATGTTGTTAATATTGCAGGCATATGAAGGTGTTCATTGTCCGCGTATTTGTAAGTGTATATGTATAGGGTTTAGAATATACACATGTCTTCATGACCGGCGAACTATACAAGATGCTAATTAGGCCAGTACTAACCTACGGTGCAGAAACATGGGTTATTACCAAGACTGAAGAGGATAGGCTACTTATGAGGAGGATCTTGGGTCCTGTTCAGGAGGCACCGGGACTATTTAGAATTAGACGGAACGATGAGATTTACTCATTATATAAGAGCGTGAACGTGGTGCAGTTTATTAGGGCTTTAACACTAGGTTGGGTTAAAGAGCAGGAGGGATAGTATCGGAAATACTATCCAGCAAGCCTGTGGGTAAGAGAAGGCAGGGTAGACCTAGGCTAAGGTGGGCGGACGAGTTCTATAAGGTAGTTAGGAGTTTAGGTATTAATAACTGGAGGAGCATTAAGTGGAAGATGCTGGTGCGGGAAGCCTTGGTTAATCACTGAACTGGAGTGCTGATGATGATGATGATTCGTGACCGGCCATGTTCGAAAGTATGAGGTAATATTGCATGGCGTATCTATAGATAAAAATTCGTTGTAGTGGGTGGTTTTGATTTTGATACTTACGTAAGTTGACCTTGTGGTAGGCGTAATGTATCAGTGGAGACCTGCGAGTCTTTGCTGGATCTTCTTTCCAAGCTACTCCTTCTTTGAAATATACCATAAACCTCAATACTCCCTCGACGATCATAGTCTTCCAAACTGGGTCTACGATCATCGAAACTCTGTCTCCTGTCATCGAAACTCTGTCTCCTGTCATCGAAACTCTGTCTCCTGTCATCGAAACTCGGTCTCCTGTCAACACTAATGGACGGAATGGCAGCTTCTCCTGCTTCCCAGGTGGGATTGGGTTCACCTGTTTCCGCCAAGACGAACCTCTTCGAAGGTCTCCTCTTCAACATATTGGAAGGCGGCGTCAGCCAACAAAACAGTCGGCTGAATGCGTTCTTCGAAGGCAAAGCTTCCTCGTTGTTCATAAATCACAGCCCAACATCGAGCTGTCACTTTTTATCAATATTCCACACCAAACACTACAAAACACATAACATATTTTTTGCACTTTGACGCTCGTTTCTCATAAGCCGGCTTAAAAATTTAATTTAACACGGGTGCATATACATAATTAATGATTTGATTAAGTATGCAAAAAAACTAAGCGCAAAGGTGAAACAAACACCGGCAGTACATAGGTCGAGTGACACTTTTACACTAAATTAATATTCATATATATATATATATATATATATATATATATATATATATATATATATATATATATATATATATATATTTATATAAAAGCGGCGACAATTAGAAGCCGGAAATTAATTAAAAGAAATTTATTTTTATCTCGCATATTGTTTCAATATCATCGATAAAATTGCAAACCGTTTTATTCGATGTGTATCTCGAAAGATAATACACATACGTAATTGCATTTGATATCAGTGAATATTTTATGCATTTACGAAAATATAGATTTTCAAAAAAAGAACTACACAATTTTTATTCCGATTGAGAAATATATTTTTTAAATTTAACTTTTTATTTTATTTATTTAAAAGAAACAGCTTCCCGAAAGTATCAGGAAGCCTATAGTTTTATACATGAAGTTTGAGTTACATAGAAAAGCATATGGGAAAATAGTTCTTAATTTAAAGCTACATAAGTACGAATTCTTATAAAAATAGTGTGTTTACTTGCGTCTTTTTGGAATTGAATAATGTTAGAATGAAACATGTGAAAGCGATTGTTCTATATTTAACATTCGAATCAATGTTATTATTATTTTTTTAAATATAATAGAAAATCGCTAAAATAAAAATACCTATAAATTTTGTATTTTTTTTTCATATAGGTGGTAAATTCCAACAATTAAATAATATTCTGAAACACCTTGTGTATACATAATGAGTTCGGAAGTGTACAATCTTATCTCATGTGAATAAATTATTAAAATATATGGATATATTCATTATCAGTGGTTTTCTATCAATAGATAACAGGGGGGGTATTAAAATCAAATATAAGTGTTTCGAGCTTGACAATCGATGTGAAATATTCATGAACATACGTTGAAGCTTTCAATAATGGTAGAATAAATTATTATGGAAAAACTAATATGGTCTTTGTGCTGAAACTAGATAAATCGTATATGGAGCATATTTAATTAAAGCCTTTTTTCAGCCCTACTTAAATCAGAATTAAATAGAGATTATCGCTCAAAGTTAATTGGATCAAAAGAAATTACATAATACTGAAACACCATACACAAAGTCCAGTTAGTTATATAACGCATAACAACAGGCTTTTCATATTGTATAACGCAAATTCCTGTGTATTGTACACGCGATCGTTATTATAGTTTTAGTAAATTAAAAAAATGTAAAAAATATTTATAGAATTTAAAAATGCCACTATATGTTATGTAAATATGTGTTAAATCGATCACCGATATTATTATTAAGGTCGAACAAGTAAATGATAAATATCAAGGTGGTGGACCAATCAGATGAGTTTGACAGATGCAATACTAATTGTCCCACTCAGACTCGTCGGTTTGTTCTGCCATATTGATATCTATATGTACATCCAATTGACTGACATTCTTATCGGCGGTAATGGTTAACTGTGTATTTTTTTTATTATTTTAATTGTAAAACAAGACGAAAAGGGACCGCGAATGACAGTGATTATGTTGTTTAATTGCAATAAAGTAAAAACTTAATATGTATATATTTAAAATTAGTGGATTGTTTACTAAAATAGTATATTCTAAATGCTAATAATAAATGTTTATTTTTATTTATTTATATACGCCCTGAGGGTTTTTTCAGAAGGATTTTTACAATTGTTCTGGTTTTTTACCAACAAAAACGTGTTAATTAATTGTCTGTCGGTGATCTTAACTATTACTAGTTACACAGGTTACCGACAGGGCGGCTCTGCCCGACTTAATAGTCGCCTCAGTTTTAACCGTACATTCCAGGAAATCAGAGTAAGCCAGGTTCAAAGCAATCGAACGAAATTTGAAGCCATGACCACAGTGTAACTTATCCCTTAATCTATTACTAACAATTCTGGCAGTTACTCTAGAAAATGTATAGTTTATTTATTTGGGGTATTATTAATTTTATTTATTTATACGCCCCGAGGAGCTTTTTTTAGAGAAGGTTTTGAACAACTTGTTAATTGTCTGTCGGTAATCTTAACTATTACGAGTTACACAGGTCACCGATTTAATAATCAGTATTTATCTTGCAATACAGGAAATCAGAGTAAACCTGGATCAAGACGATCGATGGCGATTTTATTAATATTATTCCCGATCTTCCAGTCGTAATAACCGATCAAATCGATTTAAAAATTCTAAACGTGAATGGGATTTGAACCCATGAGCACAGTATTTGTGGTCACGCTTCTTATCCCCTGAGCGATTACTTAATGTAAATGGTTTTAACAGAAAAAAATGCTTAGAGATTGAGCGATTTTCATAGACTATTTTAACGGTACATAAATATACAGTTTAATTCGTTTTTTTTTAATATATTGAGAAGCACTGAAATATTCCAGTGACCTCGTTCGGCTTCAAGTTCAATACCACTGTCCCATAAAAAGCACGTGGAACACTTTCACATCCCACTTTTCACTTTGAAGATTATACAATTCAATTTGATACTAAGACACGGCCTCAAAAGGTTACACGAAGTGTCATTTTTGATTGAATCAAACGAAAATTCCGCATGAAGAATATTGACGGCGCCGATTGTAAATACGAACGGATCGATTTCGTTTAGAGGTTATAAATAAACACCGTTGTTCCACTTCTGCATTCATTCAAATCAACAATTATTAAATCGATTCTACGATATATATATTAATCGAATAATATCATGTGAAGACAATCGTCAAAGTGCAAAAAAAGTAAGGCTTCATTGTGTGAGAAGTATTATTATTTACGGTCACTGAACAACACATACGAAAACACTGGCTTTTTTTTTGTATTTTATCCACTCGTTATTAAACTTGTATGTAATTACAATTTTGAGTACGAGAGAAACGTTGCGCACTACGCGACGGTCGAGACACGAATGGTGAACTAAACCAGTCGATTATGCCACAACAGGTGAGCTATGAAGCTCAAATTCCTTACACAGTAGGTAAATTATAACTAGATATTCATAAGAAAATTAAAAAAAATCAATAGTGTAACCATGCTTTGAAAATTTAGTATTTTGTTTATAGGGAAGAAAGTTTTGATTAATATTTTAAATTAATTTTTATAGATCGTTGAATTACGTATATAATATTGTTATATATTTAATGGTTTGATTAAGATAAATGATTTAGATTGCCGTCTGTCAATGCAAGGCAGACTAATATATTTGATATAAATAAATTTATATATACATAAAATTTATATATATATATATATATATATATATATATATATATTTATAATAAAATGAGTAAGATTTTTTTTCAACAGTAAACCGGTTGCCAATTTTGCCTATTTAGTTTAATTATATTAATAATCGTACATAATTGGATTTTAATATATGTATTTGTGTTAATAATGGATGATGAACTTTGAGAGGCACTATTGTTAGAAAATAATAAAACTCATAGTTCAAACTCTACAACTCTTTATAAGATTGTATACAGGTTGTTTGCAGTAAAATTCAGTAAAAATCGTAGATGTCGCTTTGTCTGTTGTGTCTGTTAAATACGTCATGAATTAAAAACTAATTATTATTTGTTTTTATATATTTCCCAAAAAGAAAATATACTCAGTTAGTTCAAGTCCACACTGTATAAATTATTGTGTATATAGGCATACGTCACCGTAAATACGATAGTAGTGTTACTTAGCTACATTTATGATCGTTTTTTTGTAAGTTAATGCCTCGTCTGAGCCTCGGGCGAGGCACTAATTAACAAAAAACCGATCAAAAGTACAGCAAAGCAACTCTATTACCGTCTTTACGATGTCAACGACAAACTGTCAAATTAATCAAAACTGAACGTATGTGGGATAACTAAGAAATCGGTGCAGTGTTATAACCACTTAATCTCAATAATATGCTTATTTATAAATATTTTATTTTTACATATTAATTAGATCGAAAGATAACATGGATTTAATTTTGCACATACATATAATGGAAATGTTATATTTTAAATAAATATTTATGAAGCACAGTCGCGACATAATGGTATTTAAATAAAGCCTTCAAAAGTCGTCATAATTCAATAGAATCCCATGTTTATTTTCCTCTAAGTATAAAATGTCAAATACAACATCGTTCCTCGCGTATACTTGAGTTTTTCTTGAGAAGATGAAGGTCGATGTGCAACGTCAACAAAATATTTACCTTGAATGTTCTTGAAATTAAGATGATCGTGATATAAAAAATATGCATAAAGTCGCAGAATTTTAATTGGAAAAATACAAAAAATAAAAACGGCTTAAAGGGAACGTGCGAATGAAATTAGGGGATTCGATAAAAAATGTATTTTAACAATTTTATAAATATTGTTGTTTCATTTCGGTAATTTTTATAAACACGTTTTATTTGAAAGAAAAGGGGGGAAAGTGAAAACCGAGACTGTGTTATTTTATTATACGTATTAAAAAAAGCAGTTTTAAAGAAATAGCCTTCTAAGTATTTTAGTAGGTCGAAAAAAATACAAATAAAATAAATATGTTTTTGATAAATTAACAGTTTGGATCATCTGTTAGTAGCAAACATATTTTTTCCATTAATAATAATCAAATTAATATGTATTATATAAACCTGTGAAAATACAGTCCAAATTAACTACATCACCTGTTCAGTTTTACCGTTCTAAAAATAACAACACTATTAATAGATTTGTTGCTTTAGCTAAAGATAAGGATTACGGATTCTTATCAGTGTGTGTTTTTTACGGATTATATTTTTTCATATGTATATGTTTTGTACCAATAAATAATTAATTTTGTCTGATTTTCTTGTAATATGCAGATGCTATATTAGACTATATCAAATCTGTTAAATACCTCACTATCTAGTATTTTATTTATTTGATAGAACTTGGAGTATTTTTTAATTTCACGTATTATTTATGATATGGGGAAATGGTTGCATATTTTTTTTGGAATTCACATTCAACAAAGAAAGCGAAACCTGAATTAATATTATGTACTGCAATAACGAAATGCATCGTGAAATTTTTACAAAATAATATATGAGTACTAAATAAATTTCGCGTATATAAAATAAATATAAAGTTTTATAATAATCAACCGAATTAATAGGTTATTTGAGGGAATTCGAATATGTGTTTTTATTTTGCTTACAGAGTGGAATATATATTCGACACAAAAACGTATCTACAAATTGATAGTTTACAAGGGGATCAGAAAATAAATATTAGTGTTACTTTTATTATAATATATTTAAATGTTGCAAAAATTTAATGTACGCATTAATTATTAATTTGTAATATAAGTATTATAAGACTGCTTATTTAACTGAAAAAACGGTTATTTGTAAATAGTTTTTGTGTGAATCACACACCGATTTATACTCAGAACAAGGAAATAATTTTTATTACTCTAAGGATTTGTAACATTTAAATAGTAAAATTACGATTTAATAAGAAGTAAACCGCGCAAAACTCTAATGAGAATTTTTTATCCATTTTATAATTTAATGTCATCAGTCGAAAGACGACGTTTCATTTTTCAACTTGCCCACTAATATTTGATATTATCTAAGATCATAATCAACCATTTTTTCTTCAGATAGTCGAATTTTCTAAATATATAATTAAAAATATCTAATCTCACCTGAGTCGTCTTCTTTTTTCAGCCAAAGCCATTGCCTGAGCGTGAGTTAGTTGTGAGGAACTGTTAGCCCTGAAAATTTCAGCTTCAGTTACAGGAAACATGTCATGTTCCTCCCCATTCTCCTCGCCTCCCAACAGGAAGTTTGGCTTAGTCCTTCCGCCCATTGTGCCGTTCTGGAAGAGAATAACATTTATTTGAAAGAAAGTAAATATTGCGAAAATGCAATTGATTATAAAGTAGGCGTTGCTGGTTTTTTTATTGTGAAATTTCTCGAGGTCGGTTTTGCAAATTTGATGGAATTTCACAACAAAAATGACGAACATATAATACTATTTTATATGTATATTTTCAAATAGTTGAGGCGTAGAGTTCTATAACTAAGACATCAACATTGACCTGCTTTTCGCTAAGGAATAGATTATCAAAATGTAATAAAGGCTTTAAGGTTTAAAATTCACTGCTGTATTTATTTATTTATTTATGCCCGAGGAGGTCTTATTGAGTGTTTTAGACACAACAACGTGTTAATTAATTGTCTGTTGGTGATCTTAAATATTACTAGTTACACAGGTCACCGACTTAATAATCAGTATTTACCTTACAATACAGGGAATCAGAGTAAACCTGATCGATCGAGTCATAATAACCGATCAAATCAATTTAAAAATTATTGACTTGAATGGGATTTGAACCGATGACCACAGTATTTGTGGCCACGCTTCTTATTCCCTTTCCTATTACGTAGATAAAATAAAACCGTGATTAATGATTTAATATGTTATCAAATCTTCACAATTACACTATTTTAATATTCATAATTTGTTTTAGAATCTAAAATATTCGTTCCAATATATTTGTTTAATGAAAATTCGTCAATGGTGAGATTGATAAAAAAAAGGTTTAATTAAAAGTGAAAAATCATGTGATATTATATATCCTTCCATACAATATTAATAAATAAATATAAATAATTAAGGGACGGAAAAAATCGGTATATTGAATATGCGTGCAATTTTATAACAATATATCATAATAAAATAATACAAAAAAGTTGAGTTCGCGGTTAAAGAACTAAACGCCTCAATTATTCTACGATAGTATTTCCTTATATTACAATATTATTATGAAAAAAATCTTCATATTTGGACACAAAATATTCCATATTCGACAATTTCAATTTACCTGTTCAGCTTCATCCACCTTCTCCTGAAGAGCATCGCTGTCGTTGGTAGAGCATTTTATCTCTTCAGCCATGCTGGAGTAGGCTGAATGAGTTGACAAGTCTACTTCTCTTTGTTGAAGTCTCTCTCCTGAAAAAAATAATATTCGAAACTGAATATATAGTCGTACAACTGTTCATTATGATTCCTTTGAAAATGAGTTGCCATTTTCTGTCATTGTCCATTACTTGTCCTTATTACAGCACGGCAAACAAATTGACGTTCTTTGTTGACTGCTTATAAGGACCACTTGGTAATATTATGAATGTTATATGACCGAATATACATACATACATATACCTATATATATATATATATATATATATATATATATATATATATATATATATTAAAAACCCTACACCTCTTATTAATACTTTTCGCCAATGTTAACCAGCGAATACAAAATTCTACTTACTAGTTAATGAGAAGAACCAGTTCAAGATTTTAGTTCCCACTTGTCCCATAAAATCTACATGAAAAAACAAAACATAAAATTTTATAATACGATTATTGTAAATTGCATTATTTTAATTTCATACCGGCGAGGAAAAAACACACTATTTTAATTAATTTTAATGCCACAGCGGCAGATGGCAGTATTGAATTTAATTGAGATAAATAATTGATGTTATTAAAATATAATATAATAGAGGATCATACTTTTAATAACATTTATGTTTATATAAAAGAACGGACGTAATCAAGGTGATTATTTGCACTTACACGCGTATTTTATCAATTGACGTGTGGTGGATTTTAATAATCTGTTTTATTAAAATATTTGACATAACATTTTTTTTACAAAAGAGGCATCGTCTTGATAATCACATTTTTTTTATTTTCTTGAGTGTATTAAACAATTCAATAGATTTTTACATGCGTTTATTTAATTGTATCCTCGGTTTATTTGGAATATAAATTATATATAAAGAAGATAACGAAAAGTAAATGCTTCATTTCCTGAATTTTTATTTTTTTATACGCCTCGGAGGGGAATTTTTGGTGTATAGACACAATAACTTGTCAATTCATTGTCTATAGGTGATTTTAACTTTTACTATTTACACAGGTCACCGACTTAATAATCAGTATTTACCATACAATACAGGAAATCAGAGTAAACTTGGATCAAGACGATCGATCGGGATTGTATTAATATTATTCCCGATCAAATCAATTTATTACTCGACCGGGATTTGAACCCATGACCACAGTATTTGTAGCCAGCCGCATTATACAATCGGCAATCGCCTCAGTATTAACCTTACAATCCAGAAATCAGAGTAAACCTGGATCAAGGCGATTTTTCTTGTATGTATTAAACGATTCAATAGATTTTTGATTAAATTGTATTCTCGGTTCATTTGGAATATATAAAGAAGATAAAAAGAAAGTAAATAATAATTTGTCAATAAAAAACCCCAATTAATAATATTTTACCATGGCGAAAAATAATATATAGCATGCATGGAAAATTAATTTAAATTTGGTTGTAAAAAAATGGATGAACTTTGGATGTGGCAAAATTTAATGAGCATATTAAAGACTCAATGACACTTAAGGAGGAAAAAATAAATACACGAATATATTTTTGCATGTATCATTTGAAAAAAAAGGCTCACGTGAAAAAAGTGGTTTTGGACTTCCAAATCCAAAGGGATGAAGACGACGGGAGATGTTCTCGTGTCCTAATCGACTCCTGGAAGCTACTGACTTCTTCGACCTTGTCTCAATCTCCACGTTGGATGCTGACCATTGGTCGGCAACAATTTAAATTGATATTCATTACATTGAATTCCATGAGGACAAGCAATTTTATAAGTACGTAATTTAAAAAAAAAGACTTCAAACAGTAGTTTTCAGCAGTTGGATCGATTAGATTAAAATACTTATTTATATTTCATAAATAAATTGACGACAACTGTTTGTTGAGTTATTGAAACGAATTCGTGCACAGTTTAGGATAATCTTGAACTTGTCATGCAATTATAGGGCGTTTAAAATTTCACATAAATATGCCAGAACATTTTATTTTAAAACTGAAAAAAATAAATGTATTTTTATGAATATTATTGAAATTTAACCAATTGATGATTTTTTATTTTTTTTTATTTTATTAAATAAGAGAAAAAATTTCTCTGGAATACCAGAGAACCTACATCTCTATGTGAAATTGTATATTAAGATAATTCCTTATTCCTTATATAGTATTCCTTCTATAATTAATATTATTATAGAAGGAATACTGTACTGTTTACAGGACGATTTATTTAATTATGTCTGTACACATAAAGAATATTCATATTATACATTTAAAAAATGTGTTTCGTGATTTTTAATTGAAAACTGTTCTTTTTTTGTAGATCAAATGTCAAATTTTATGCGAGATATTAATACCTGTGTTTGGTTATATTTTTAGACACGTGTTAATTTATTTATTTACCTGACGCCTCTGCCCGATTTAATAATAGAATAGAGTATTTACTTTACAACCTAGGTAATCAGAGTAATGATTTTATTAATATTATTTCCGAGTGTGATATCCGATTGTAATTCTACATATTATGAAGTCTGCAGGGGTTAAGGTATATTTTTATATATAAAATTATTTTAAGTTAATATCATCATCATTAGCTATACGGTACTGGTAAATGTATAGTCAAATTTAATTTAAAAAAAAAGATTTTTATCTTAGCATACTGTATTTGGGGAGGACCTATGACACAATGTGATAATATGAAAAAGATAAAATAATCCGACAAATATTGCAACATGCAAACAAGCAATTCTATAAGCATAATAAACGCCATATGGATAATATCTACAAATAAAATTAATTATGAATATGGAATAATATGTGGAGATAAATGAAGGAAGCAGTCACGGTATTTTGACCTGTTCGATATTGATAATCCGTGGCCAAAAATAATATTGATATGTGTAATTTAACACATTTGATATTCAATTTTTTTCCGTATAGATTGATATATTTTTTGAGGTTTTTACAAATTTGATTTTTTGACACAACAACGTGTTAATTAATTGTCTGTCGGTGATCTTAACTATTACTAGTTACACAGGTCACCGAATTAATAATCATTTTTACCTTACAGTCCAAGAAATCAGAGTAAACCTGGATCAAGACGATTGATCGGGATTTTATTAATATTATTTCCGATCTTCCAGTCGTAATAACCGATCAAATCAATGTAAAAAATACTTGAGCGGGATTTGAACCCATGACCACATTATTTTATATATAAAACAAAAATTTCACACTTTACGTACAATTTGAGGGATTTTATATAAAGCATTATCCAAAAGAGCACATTGAAAGTATGGAGAACTTTAGCACAATGAATATTGGAAATATATTTTCCACCGCAGTCATAAAATTGCAAAAAAACCGCAATTTATTTTAAGCATTTATTTAAACCGGGATTATGCATGCTATATATTTGCAATTTTCATCCTCAATTTAATAAATTTATGATGATATTTTTAAACATATTGGAAATTCATACAATTCAGAGAGGTTAATTACAAATTAATGGTTAAATTTTCAAATCGTTGAAAAAACCTTTTTTTATCTGTAAGATGTCTTCTGGGCCGGTTTTATAACAAGTAAAAAAGCAATGAACAGACAATGGGATTTTTGAGATAATAGAATCATAACTATCCACAAGTAAAACACGCAAAATGCAAATAATAAAAAGGTCATTCTTCCATAAAATAAACGCAAACGACCCTAATCAATGCAAATATTACATCAGTGACGCAAATCAAAGTATTGACGTCACCCGATTATGATGTATAAATCATAATTTAATCGGGAAAATATGGGAACAATATGAAAACTTGCAAAACACTATAAGTTAAGTGTGTATTGTTTTGTTGCATTACAAATAAAACATAATATTACGTGACCAGACATAACAACATATTATTTGATTTTTGACCTTCGAGTTTCTATAAAAAAAAAACAGATTAGACATGGTAATCAATCTTAAGATTGAAGATTGATTTTGAATGAAAAACTACATAATAATAGCCATCTATTAGAATATGTGTGAAGAAAAACACACATATTTTTATGTATGTATTTTAGTTTCAAACCAACGACGCGTGTTTAGTTTGAATATTTGACTTCTTTTCATAATCACAATAAACAATGAAAAAATCTTAATTATTTAAACATGAAATGCGAACACACAAAGTCCGAATCGAGTCAAACGGACCGGGACTTAATTAACATAAATTATAACAGTACAAACAGTATCAAAACTAATAATAGCTAGCTAAAATAACTCGGGTCATTTCAGTCAAGAACCAGATTCAGGAAAATTAAAGAAAAAGGATAAATGAAATTATTTTAAGTGGATATTAAAGTATTTTTGTAATTGATATGTTACATTGAATGTGTATTATTAGTGATTTTGTATTTTTACTGACGTTTTAGTGACAAGATTCACGTTTTTGTAAATATGGCAGTCTACTTATTATGTAGGTATCTGCGTGATTGCGCTTTTTTAAATTATATTTACAATACGTCTCCATATTAGATACAAACACTGTGATCATGGGTTCAAATCCCGCTCAAGTCAAAATTGATTTATTCCGTTATTACGACTGGGAGATCGGGAATAATACTAATAAAATCTCGATCGATCTCTTGATCCAGGTTTTACTGTGATTTCCTGTATTGTAAGGTACATACTGATTATTAAGTCGGTGTCCTGTGTAACTAGTAATAGTTAAGATCACGTTGTTGTGTCTTAAAAACCAAATTTGTAAAAACCCTCTGAAAAGCCCATGCTAATTACCTATCAAAGTAATCACTATATTCCAAATATTACTGCAAGGCATGTTGTCGTCTATCAACGAATACAAACTCACTAAATTTAACCAGTGAATTTAATTTCCATCAATGAAAAATATGGAATTATAATAATAAATCCAGTTTTCTATTTGCTATAAGGCAGTTAGGAGCACCAAGAATAAAAGAAGATGTATGAATAGAATAATGAATCTAGAGGAAGCAAGGGAGATATGCAAGAACAGGAATGAATGGAGAAGGATTGTGAAAATCTGAGTACAGCAACAGACCGGGCCAACCCCGAAAGGGAGTAGTGCGTCGCGATATATATTTGCTATAATGCGGTGGTTACACAGTGCAAGTTACTGACCTGACATTGGACAACTAGCCTGTAACTGGCGCACTAGTAACTACAAACACTTTTTTTTTCACTTGCCTGGAATGGCCAACTAGTGCTGTGTAACCACCGCATAAATCAGTATCGCCTAGTTAAATTATGCGGTGGTTACACAATGCTAGTTACTAATCTGACTGTGGACCAGCAATTACTACAAATTTCTTTGTATCAACTAGTACTGTGTAACCAATGCATTTGACCAACTCGGCCAGTTCTCACACATTCGTCGTCTTTTTATATTTTTTTATTATACATATAATGATCGTCATATCAAAATAAATCAAACATATATGTAAGATTAATTTCACATTAATTAATTAATTATTCTAACACAACAATTAGTAATCATTATATTTAAAAAAAACAATAATTATTAAACCTAAAATGCCAAATTGTGTTCATTAGAACCCGATATAAGTTATACAAGATTAAATATGAGTCCCAAAAATTTAATATAAAAAATATACGCGATCAAAATACATGTAAGTATTGCATTTGTAAGAAAGGTTATTCTATATTTTTATCCTTATTTTGATTCCAACTTCGAAGTTTGAAATATTGAATCTAAGTATAACATATCTCCAATAGCTCTGATTAGATCAATGGTTTCTCCCACACTTTAGATATTCAATATGTGTTAGTCAGTCGTGTGTGTACAAATAGAATAGAGCATGTTAGTGTATAACCGTATACACGCATACGCACCGCAAGCACACACTCTCATTATACTATTATATCGAATACGGCCCCTGGTGAAAATTTCACAAGTAAAAAGCACCTTCTCCATAGATATAAACATTAGATATCGCATTGCATATAAATAATTCGTTTAATTACGTGTTGTTGCACTCTTCTCTCCCATTTGATAAAAGCATAACTATGTCTCACTCACTTAACACATTTCTAGTAGCCCCTGGAGTGGTTGTGACAATACTTTGGCGATTAAAACGCAATAATATCTTAAACATCACTAGGTAAAAAGTGAGCCTAGATGTATTTGAGTGTATGTTTGAGTCCATATGACATGTAGTAACAATGCATTTACCCATTTTACTGAAGATATGAAGAGAGATGTTTACAGTATAATGTTTGCCAGGTAACTCATGTTTTTGGCCACACAACTAGCTGATAAAGCGATATCTTATGTTTATATCTATGAACATATACAATAAATAATATTGCTGGACAATAAATTGTGCAGACGGAGACAATAATAATAATAGGATAAAAGGATATGTTTGTCCTTATTTGTCTGAATAAGGACAAGACCTTGGCATTCAAAAGGCGGTGGTATGAAATCGATATTTTGTGGTTAGAGGGAAGGGAGAAGCAGTGTTGTGCTATTGGTTGAATAGACGTCATACGAGGCCTCCGGAAGGCTTTCATTGGCTGAAGCCATGTGGTCAGATATTTTCAAATACCCTTTTACAGTAATCATTTATTAGGGATACGCCATTATTTGCCAAACACCAAACACGCGAATAAATAATGATTTTCCTCAAATCGTTAAAAATATCCTCCATTACAACTGGTTTCTTTAATTAATTATTGTATTTAGTATTTGAATAAATCTAATAGTAATATAATTAGACCTAGTCGAAGTAGGAAGTAGGGATTTCATTTATAATATTGCTTTATTATTGTATTATTTTAATTCAACTCTCTGATATTTACAGAAAATATTATATAATACACATCTACAGTTATCATACATCAAATATTATATTCATTGGAGAAATTTAAAAAAATTGAAATGCTATGATATTGCTTTATTATATATTATTATTATTTATACGAAAACTTTATTATTTATACGAAAATATAAATAGAATATTTCATATTACCACATAATAAAAATATAAGCAGTGCTCTATAATTGTTATCAATTGAAAACTTGTTTTTTTCAGTAGCCAATGATAAAAAAAATGAATATTTTGGTACATAGATGACATGAATTAAAATGTTAAAAAAAATAACAACAAAATTGTATTTATTTAGCGATATTTGTGCTATCGTAAGTAATTATTTCAAATCGAGAATATAAACTTTCGATTGTTTTAAATACATTTTAACTGATAAAGATTATTTTGAATAAAAAAAATTTCAAGGGGCGCAAAAACAATAGCAAAAAACGTACATCTTCTTTGGAGTTATAATTTGTTTACAACATCAAAATGGAGAACAATCAGATATTTTGATAATCAGTTAAATTAGATATTTTGAAGGAATAAGAATATTAAATATTTGAAATTTTTTAATTGCGTTTGAGAGCTTTTGGTTTCTTCAAATGCTCATTATCGCTTAAGACAAAATATTAAAACGATTAAAAAAGTCGTGTTACTATACAATCAGTAAATAAAAAAATACCATCTCTTTAGAAATGATAAAGAATTGATTGTTATGTATTATTTTTTTTCACAAAATTCATCGTGTATATTATCATTGATCGTTCATTAAAGCGATTTTTATTTAAAAAAAAAACGATCCACATGTGTAGGTTTGTATTATAATTTTTTTTGGAAATTTACAACCGCTTGTTATTATGCAAACGATACATTATGTACATAATATTTCGGTTGCTGGGGTCAATGAGTCAAAATATGTATGTATTGTTAACGCGATAGCTACAGAATTAATTAAAAACATATTAAAATATATCGACGACAATCAATTAAACTATATTTTGATGGCACACGTCATACTAACCGCGTGATAATATCACGTAAACAAATATTTTTCGGCAGATCACACTAGTATGTTTTATGATATCGTAGATAAGGTGAGAATCGCCAATGGAACATTATAGAGAAGAGGAGGAAGCAATTATTTTCGGAATGTTGACACGACAAATTTACAGTTAGACAGGTACAGGTTCCGGCTTGGAGATTACAGCATCTTGGTTATTTGGATGACCACGATGTTAGGATGCTGAGGAAATAGATTAAAAGTAATGGTACTTACAGGCAGGTGTTCTCCTAGTGTCCTGATGTTCCTGCGCTATATCAAAGTAGCGATGTTCTTGATCTCGCTGGTCCTGCCTGAAGTACAGGTACACTCATGTCCTGTCATACGTGGATGTGTCGTAGTAAATAGTCGTAGCAGTGTAGCAATGTAGCAGCGTAGCTCCTCGGTCCGTAGTGGCTGACTGTCTGATACTATTGCAGCTTCTCTACTCTCTTATATTAAACACCGAAACACTGATTACTCGAATCTGTTGTATTCTGTACCATTACCGCCGTACTACTGTCAACTGTCTTATTTAACAAATACAGAGATGTCTCTGGCATCGTAGCCGATATCGCAACCATTCATTCATTCATAAAATACATTATTATTTTTATTTTTGTCCAATTTACATTATTTTTTAGGTTTCCCTTATTCAATCCAATCTACCATTTCATTTAAAAAACTTTATTATTACAATAAGAATGTCATGCTTGAGAAAATAATTATTATGTGATGAAAAATACAAACTATGCATGCTTTTAATTCGTGCTGGCAATAAATCTTTGACAGTGTTTACTTGACATTTTCTAAATTGTGTCTTCGTCATCATCTAATCATTTAGTTTGTAAGCCGACTGAATTTTATTGAATTATATATTTTAAAGCACCTAATTCCACTATCAACATGATCTTTTCTATATATTCTATTTAAGGTGACGTGTTATTGATAGAAAATAGATCTAAACATTTCCAAAATGAGTGATACTGTAAATATTGAAGTAAGCGGGGAAATGGAGCCTCCACTGCAAGAAAAAAAGACTTAGTAAGGCAACAAATATTAACCACAGTCTCCTTAAAACTAATGCACTTACAAATGACTATTTCAGTTTTAACTTCTCGCAACTGGGACAAAAAATAACCCCGTCCACACTCTTGGCTTTGATCGCAGCACAAAAACAATCGGTCAGACCATGGATGTTATTTGTGCAAACTTCCAATTTCAAGGCAAATACTTAAATAATTCATTATTCAATATTATTTCCAACTCTCGTTTTAATTGTTAATATTCTAGGTTCCAACAACTCTTCCACGTTTGAGTAAAAGACTTGTCAGGAATTTGTCATATTTCCAATCGAACTACCTATACGTTTTTGTCGCACTTTTTGCATATTGTCTGTAAGTATTGAAAGTATCGGATACATTTTATTAAAAAATAACTGATGGATTGCGGTTGCAGGATTACATCTCCTCTATTACTACTGGCAATAGTTGCAAGTTTGTTTGCCTGTTATAAATTCAAATCGAACCCAATGAAATGGAAGGTATTGATTATGAACTAAAATTATTTCAATATAGATATTTATTCTAAACTATATTTTGAAATTCTCTCGTCTCAGATCGGAAATTATGAATTAACATTGGCTCATCAATATGCGATAGTTGGTTTATGTTGTTTACCTATATTCTTGTGGGCTGGAGCCGGATCTGCACTCTTTTGGGTTTTAGGTAATATTAAAACTCTTTATATGGTTTTAAATTAAATAAACATTCTATGATGGTTTTTACAGGCGCTTCAATCACTGTGATAAGTCTTCACGCCGGCTTTTACAACATTGATGCAATAGTAACTGAAGATTCTGAAGATCAATTCCAACTACTCGAACAAGTATGATGCTTGCCCGTTGAGTCAGAGATCGATGACTCGGAATTACCAATTAATAATTCACAATAATCTCAAATCGTATCATATAGAAATAATTCGAGTGTTACTATTATAGCCACGACAAAATTGACATTTAAAAAATGTTAATAATGGTGCTCATCCATAAATATCATTTGTTGTGTTAAAATAGGATTTTAAAATTCATTTTGTATCGCCTTTTCAAACATTGATAGAGTAGGGACAAATACATTTTATTAGATTAACTATCGCCAGTTGGCAAAAAGAATGTCGTAATGTTATAATAAAAGTTGCTTATCTTTAAATATGCATAGTTTATGTTGAGCTGTTAAAACTTTACTGTTAAATGGGAATTTTTTTATAAAATATTCGGTAATGCAATATGATGTGAAAAACTTAATAACCAATATATCAGTAGACCATACAACTGGAAGTTTAAATATCAAGATGGCAGACCAAGCAGATGTGTTTAACACAGACAACACTAATTATCTCGCTCAGACTCACCCACTTGGTCCGCCATATTAATATTTATACATCCAGTTGTACGGTCTGTTAATATATCTGTGGTATCGTAATAACCCATAATTTTGTAAAAACATTGATTTTTGATGAGAAAGAAAAGTTCAAAATCACATCCCACCCTTTTTATATCTATGTATAATATTGTGAATGCATAAAATTATATTTTTTTTTTAAATGTCACCAAATTTTTAAGTATTTTGTATGTTACTTTAAAAAGTGTAAGCCAAATAAAAATATTTATAATATCTCATTGTGATTAATTTTACATAAAGAAAATAGTCAGCTGATGTAAAATTATTTATATTTATTTATGTAATACAGTTTTCCACATATCAATATACACAAAAATTCTTATACTCTATATATTTATCAAACAACATAACAGATTATTGCTTTATGAAGTGCATAAAATGTTTGAAAATTGTAGTAAAACAAATACAATCTAGAAGCTTATGGAAAATGTGTACACAGTAATGGGATAAGATAATGCTAAGTGTGTCTCTTTTGTTGTCTTTGTCGATAAATATCATTCGGTGGAGGTGTGGTATTTAATCCGTCTTCATCATCAGAATCATCACCCGCCCTTCGACGCCTCTGTAATGCAATATCAAATGAATACAAATAAAAAAAAATATATATATAAAATGTTATACCTTGCGATGGACGGATGATAAACCTTCATCGTCGACTATCCAATGTACAGAACTGGCCATATCAAACAATTTGGTATCACAACCATTTTCCGTTAAAGGCGGAGGAACTAGAATATTTCAAAATATTAATTTGTGTTCTCATGTAACATAAATCAAAATCTAATACCTTGATCAGGTAACTGTATTTTATTGAATATATCGATGAGTTGATCTACTGCTACGAATGGCCCTTCGAAACATGAAGGCGGTGGTAATATCTGACACAATTGGGCTGCACTCGTCGGCATTGGGAATGAGCCACCGGGAATAGGAAGTTCGCCGGGGGTGGGTTTGAATTTAGGCTTGTACGGTAACATGTGTGCGTGATCAGGTGAAGAAATGGGAGCTTCTCCTAATCCAGATCCTGAACCAGCTCCTAATAATGCTTGTAAAGGTCCCAAAGAAAGTGATCTGTTTGACATGCAAGCAACCTATAAAAAATAAATAAATATATTAATAAAGAATTCTTCTTAACTATAGTGTATTATGGGGGAATAAGAGCCAATAATGCAGTATAATTTTTTAAATAAATAAATTTCGCGATGCCTTCCTATTGATGGGAGACCTCTGTAAGGGGTTGGCCAGGCCACTGTGGCTTTTATGGGAGCTCTTTCTTCTTAAAATATCAATAATATCTGTTTATATGAAATGGAGGGCCATACTCAATATAATAGTTGCGCGTTTGCAGCGTATACGTGAACACCAATACTTCAAAGCTCTATTCTATTCGTACATACTCTCTATTGAATACGACTCGGAGTCTCAGAAAAATTCTGATTTAAGGGCGCCACAAACTGCAATAACTAATTAGGAAAATGTATTTACCTCAGTATATCCAATAGATTTTAACTCTGGCAGAGTGCACGGATACAAATCCAAATATTTGTAACGATCTACAAGTTGAGCAGTTTCTTTACCTTCAAATTCTTTGATCTGTAATTATTATAAAAAAAATTAAGAAATGTATTACGTTGATTATTTGTGTTATTAATACCTTTTCTAATACAGCGCATCGACGTTTTTCCACTTTGACTATACTTATCAAGTCGCCGATGTTCGATTCGAATTCTAAGAATCTATTCCATATATCGACTGAATTTTCAGGCTCTAGATGACCGGATGACAATACTCTTTCAAATAGTACTCTTGTGTTATTATCCTCTAAAATTATGTATAAAATTATTAATATTCTCGACCCCAATTCTTAATGTAAGCTGAAATGAATAAGTAAGCATTACTAACCATTCAAGTGAGATAAATAATCAATATAACAGAGGATGTATTCTGGACTATTGGAGAACTTTTTCAAACCTAGTTCGAAAATTCTGAATGCAATATTTTTATCTTTTGAACAATAATATTCCATCAATGCAGCAGCGACAAACACATGATATCTGGACCTAGAATCTTCTCGTGCCCTTTTGAAAACAGTCCTGGCTGACTTTATTCCCTCTGCTCTTCTTGCAAACTTCATGTATTGTACATATGCCTAATCAAAAATATATTTTAATAATATACACATTAAGAAATTGGTTATTTTAAAATTAAATTACCAAAGTTGGGTCGATATCTTGGATTTCGATAAATTTATTGTATATTTGATGTACTTTATCGTATTTTAATCTTCCTTCTTCAAAATCGGCATGAGCAAAATAAAGTAACATATTTTTGTGAAGACCTCCACCGAGGATCGTAGCTCGTTCCAAAATGGCGCCGGCTTCGTCAGAAAATAATTTAGATGCATTTATGTCCTGATAAAAAGTGTTTATTAATTTTTCATTACGACACAAGCTATCACATAAAAATCACTTAATACTTACACCCTTTTCTTGGAGTAGTTTTGCAGAATGATCTAAGAATTGAGAAGCCTGATACCAAATATCGGCATGATGTCCTAAGCAAAGTAAGCATTGCTCAACAGCAAACATAACTCGCCTAGCAACCAAAGCAGTGTCTTCTGATCGTAAAGGATTGCTACGTTCCCATAATATGTATTTTTTCCATAATTGTACCTAATAGAAACACATTTCAATAAGTGTTTTTTTTTATATTGCACAAATTAAAAATAATAAATTACCTGTTTCACTTCTTCTGGATGAAGCGTCGGCGGAGTAGCTGGTAAATTTTTATTTAAGCCTCTAGTCATCGTTTCTAATTCTTTAGCAACACGTCTGGCATTCATATAGTCACGAGACCTTTCCATGGCCATTTTTTCAGCAATTATAGGATTGATACTCTGTTCAAAAGCAATGTAATCTTTCCACAATGTTTCAATTCCAATAATGGGATTAATGACAGCTCGTTGATAGACCTAGAAAATTTTTAAACATCAATTATCACATTTCTATTCACATGCAAACTAACATAATAGAGTTAAAAAATTTACTTTTCTAACAGCACCGATTTTTTGATTTTCAGCATAGGAACCAACAGCCTCGACACTTTTTAGGAATGTAATATAATCATTCCAAATGGAGAAAGCGTGTATATCCATACCTATTTTTTCAAGGGCAAAATCATAAGCCTGTGCCATTTTTTCTCTAAAAAAAAAACAAAAACAGATAAATGAAAATTGCAAATGTTAATACTATTATTATGGTAAAAAAAAACCCACTTGTAACTACCCAAAGATGCCTTTGTTTCTCGTACATAACTCAAATATAGTCTCCATAGTTCAATATTCAAAATTTTCATGAGACACCTTTGAAAGAGCTGTAAGAAAAATACAATATGCGATATAGGTATAAAATAATTAAAAGTCTTAAATTAAATTCAATCATTGTTCTACAAACCGCTTGTCGACAAGTTGTAGACATAAGATGGAAATCATTATTCCATGTTCGTTTGAAACAATTAAGTAAATATTCAAGACGGATAAAATCTACTTTAAACTATAACATTTTAGGCATTTAAGTTTCAGTATCAGTTGACAGATATTATTTGTTTCATGATACAACAAATATCACTCAGTGATTTTTTTTCAACCATAATAATAAATTTTGGAATGCCGCTGAAAAGAGGGGATGATTGTAACTATTGCAATAATTAGGATTTCAATTATTCGAACTGTTGAAGAAAGTGGCACTTATGTGTATAATTAGCTAATAGTTTGCATCGATTATTATAAAATTTGTTGCTGAATAGTTTTTCTTAAGGTATATAGAATAATTGGGAATAGGAACATCTTTGAAAGAAATATTTTACATGTTGAACTTCAATCGAGTATTAAAAATCACCATTTCAATTGAAATATCCGATGTAAAATTTTGCCTCCAAAGGAATAACACAGTTTAGACTTTCTTCGTAAAAAACAAAAGCAAGATAGGTTTTTCACTTTATTCAGTTTTATTTTCATCATCACATAAATATAATTTGGCATCTTGTTTGTAATAATATTCACAAGTAAACTGTAAATCTTATTATCAATTTTGAGTATATTTAAATTCATCCTGAATAAAACTCAAGAAAACTGGGCATTTTTATTATTCCCATACAATCGAAAGTAAATAAATAAATTTATACTACAGACAATATATTCAACAATACTAACCTTTTCAACTTTTTCAAAATTCCTGGATTTAATCTGCAAGTATATTACAGATGATCAATTTAGTAAAATTAAAAATATCAACAGTTTATCAATGGTTCAGCATTATAATATACCTCTTGCTCGATGTACATCTTCCAAAATCTGCCAGTGGTTGGAAATGCTGAAATGAGGGCTTCGTATAAAGACCTGACTTCACTGATGTTTCTGAGCTGAGCTTCACGGATGAGCAAAGACCACGAGTCCACATCATATGGATTTGATTCAACTTGCCGCTGTGCTCTGGCGAGTCTTTCATTCCCCCAATCCTATTGAAGGTAAATTATTTTTTATAGATTTTATTTACTTTTCTAATTTTCAAAAATTTTTATACACAAATTACAAATATTACATTAAATATTGATTACATATTAATGGCATTGGGATACATAAATATAATATGTACAAAGGTGATTGATAATATCAGTAAATCATGAATTAATATTTTTTGCTGTATGCAGTATACCAGCTATTTATTTGGTATAAATGTAAGCATAGGTTATCTAAAAGTGTTTTACAAAATTATATGAAATTTTAGTACATTGACTTCAATTGTAGTATCTAATAATATTGATATTAAGCACCATCCTATATTTATATTACATATGTCAATGTGCAATACTAATTAGTTATTATAACCAATGGATTACTAGAACAGGTGGTCCTTGATGCTCGAAAAAGTACAACCGTGGTAAGGTGTACTTGTAGTAATTACAATAACAGTAACAATACTAACAATGTCCTTAAAGGATACTTCGACGGCCATCATCGAGCTGCAATCATCAACCGACAATCACCGCTGTCACGCTGGACGCTGCTAAATGGTATTGCCATAAATACAACAAAAGCCTATTCATACATATATAATATATCGAGCAGCCCGCGGGTACTTTTTTTTGAATTTGAAAAAATAACAGGAGAATAAATTATTTTAAATTAAACTAAAACTTAAATACCACTATGAAAACCAAGAATATCAATCTACAATGTATCTCTAATATACAATGATCCAAGATTTGATAAAGAAGACAATAAACAAATAATTTCGTCAAAAAGCAACTAACGTGATAGTGAAACTAAACAATAACTAATATGAATGGAAAAGAAGGCTTGCAATTTACTTTGTAAATACCATTTTACAATAAGCTGGAAAAAAATTAAAAAGACCAAAAGAGAATTTACTAGTAGAGGGGAAAAAGTAATCCATGGTTTTTGATTCCAACTTTGCTTCTGAAAAGGATGTTCTCAATAAAATACGATCTACAATAAATATCATGGGTTTCGATTAGAAATTGTGCAATGTAATATACTTATTTGGTGATGTAATTTTTGTTGTTAACATTATTGAAAATTAAGGCCTTTTAAGCTACTTTTAATGACGCAAATAGTAATGTATTGTATTTGTCGTTACTTTAGTGTTATCACATATCTGTATTGCATACATAGCTAAAATTTAAACGGTTATGGCCGAGACTGGCCGTCAGTTGACAGTCAGTCGTAGTGAGAGGTGTGTTGTTTGTTGCGCTCTCAACAGTGGTTTTATGTTATTTTATTATTGTTAAATATTGTATTGTAGTGAAGATTCAACTGGGATCATTGTTCTGATAAACTGTCGTGGTGTAGCGCTGTTGCTGGACCTCAAGACCAGGTAATTACACTGTTTGATGTTATTACTGAATTCACCAACCGCTGTCGATATATTGTCGCACCTGTTCCTGGTTGATGTTGGTTAGTTATTAGTCAATGGTTAATAGTTACTGCTATCCCTGTTTTAATATTTTAAATGCATTGAGAGTGAATCGTCTCACCTGCAAGTATAAACTGTCAGGTCAATCGATTTAATCGAGACACTGTTTAGACGCCACCATATTCTTGATAACATCCCAAATCGCCCTTAAATATATACACAAACTACTTAATACATTTGAATTACATTCGTATATCAATGTTAGCTTGATTTTGAGTATTCGTAAGCCATTAAATCGATAAATTGGTATCTTCATTTATATAAATGTATGCATTTAATATTATAAAAATATCATATTCAAATTTTGTGCAATATTTAGTTAAAATAAGGCATAGTCAAATGAAATGAAATCATATATAAATATATGATATTTACGTATCATCTGGTGTTCTAGCATTTGTTGACGTTTTTTAAATCGATAGTCTACACGTGCGTATCTTTATAAAAGAAGAATCCATAGTACATACTTTTATTTAAATTAATGAATATCTTGAAATACAAATATTATAAAATAAATGATACATTAGTTGAGGTGGAACTTGTATCAAGACTTTTTAATAATAATTTCTGCGGTCGAGACGTTATCGCATCGAAGATTGTCGACGACTGCAAATCTTACAATGTTTAACATATAAATTATGTAATTATTGCTTATAATATTTATCATAAATTAAATTTAATTAAATATGTTGATATTAACATTATTTTTTTTTGCATTTAATCATAATATCAATGGTTTGTTTTGAATATGAATGAATACATTATAGAAAATATATATTTTATTGTAGATTCGTCATCTCTATTTAATAGAAAATGCGATATAATAATTATGCATAATATTTGTAGAGCATTATATGCCTTGAAAAATCGACCATTCATTGCTGTTTGCGGTATATTTCATATTATTTTATAAATAAAATCTTCATTAACAAATTCTCCAAAAAGTGAGAGTTAATTGTTATTGGAATTTGAGTACCTAACTATAAAATTTAATTGATTGATAATAAATGTACACTTGATGAAATTATGATTGCATGATTTAAATGAAAAAATAAATCTTATTTTGGGTACAATTTTTATGGAATACTGGTCAGATTTTTAAATTTATTTTGTATTTAATTCTTAATGCTTTCAATAATACTCTGGATAATTTCACAGTTTTGAGTATAAGGTGTAAACGTTGACGATGTTCATCAATTAAATAGATTATTCAATTAAACGAGACACAAGAGAACGCTCTATATTGAAAATAAACTCACATACACTCGAAGTAATCGACGAAAACAATGAATTCATTATGAAGGAGAGTAGCAGCCTCTATTACGTGTAATACACCTGGGAAAATGTTTCTCAATTGAGGTATTTCGATAGCAATTCTATCTACTTTTATGCGTCAAAGACGACATGTTATGATTTTTTTATTAATTTGTCAAAACATGTTCAAAGAATATCTTCTTCTAGTGATTTTCTCTCCTTTGCATATGTAAACAGCTTAACGCTTTCACTAAGGTAATTTTCAACTACCAAATTTTCGGATATAATACAAGGAAATCCATACAATTGAACGAAGCTGTGTCTGTATGCGGTTTTCGAAATATGTACTCTTGAATCACAATGGATGAAGATGATCATTGCATCATCAAGTTCGCAATCTGTAACCGGCATTCTTTTTTTTGTTTGTTTTGGTTTAGAAAGTATTGTAATAGTTAACGATATAATCTAACTTTGGCCACCGTTAATAATATGTATGTATGTAAATGAAAAGCTACATTGTGCGTAGGTTTTAATGGGATGGGTGATCGCTTGATTTTAATTTGAATGATTGAATTCTATACCCCTATCTTATAATATACAGATTTTTATTTTAAAGGTATTTTTTTTAATTATTCAAATATGCCATTATTTATTTAATTGTACCTACTCGTATTTAAACAATT